>JBAJNP010011382.1:0-14854 GCA_036877545.1 Yasuhikotakia modesta
GCTGTGCAGCCTGTGGAGGCCGGTGATGATCTGTTCTGGGATCAGTTCTGGACTGACAGCGATTTGACAGCGCAGGATATTTTTGCTCTGATTCCTGCCGCAGAAATCCGTGCGGTGAGGGAGGAATCTCCCTCCAATCTGGCAACCCTCTGCTATAAGGTACAGTGTCACTCATATTATTATGTATTATCTAAACACTAATGGTGGGAACATTTTAAATAAACGCTACCGTGTGTGTTTGGCAGGCGGTGGAGAGACTGGTGTTGAACGCAGAGTCTGGCTGCGTGTGTGAAAGAGACAGACAGACTGTGTTGAGCTGCACTCGTCTCCTGACACGGATTCTGCCGTACATCTTTGAGGATCCGGACTGGCACGGGTTCTTCTGGTCCACTGTTCCCAGAGCAGGAAAATCCAGAGTAAGGGAGAGTTAAACTTTAATAATGTAGTGCCGTTAAGTGTGTGTGTATGTGTGTGTACAGACACACAGTAAGCTATTAGAAAGCAACATTAAATCACCATTTGCATTCACTCAGATGCACAAGCAGGTTTCTCAGACCCACAGTTTGAACAACTCTTGTTTTAAACATGAAGCGTGTAAGTGAGAGAGAGAGAGAGAGGTTTTCTCTTCCTGGAGCGCATTTCTGTCGTCTCCTGTTACTCCCGGAACACTGCGCTGACTGTTTGTCCTGGGCAAAGGGGTGTATTAAATATCTGTAATTATACTGTGTGTGTGTGATGCAGGATGAAGGTGATGATGAATCCACGAGGCCGCTGGCAGAGTCGCTCCTGACGGCTGTAGCCGATCTGCTGTTTTGTCCGGGTTTCACAGTGGAGGGTGTCAGGACCAGTGCGGTAAACTGCCGCACATCACAAACTGCACGACTCCTACCTGAAACAATGAAGCTGTCTGCACTGAATGCACAGTTAACCTTCAGTGTGTGTGTTGTGTTCAGGGTACCGCTGCTGATGTTCAGTCTATAGACAGCTGTGAGTTCATCTGGGCAGCTGGGGTTGGATTTGCTCAGACTCCAGCCGTTAGCCACACCCACGACTCCAACAGGTCAGAGCTCCGCCCACTTCTTACAGCTACGTCACATTTCACAAACTATCTTAAATGTTGAAGTATGTGAGATCAGAACTGCACATTAAATACTATTAAAAAATGTTGTTCTTGTATTGCTCTCACAGGGCAGAGTTGTTGAAGCTCTTACTGACGTGTTTCTCAGAAGACATGTACCAGTCGCCATCTGACAAACACACACTCAGTCCTTGGGTTTCATTCTTTTGCTCAAGAGAAAACAGGTAACCACACACACACACACACACACTCATGAGTGAAACACAACATTATGTAATGGTATATTTGCTCTCTGTCTCGTTAAGGCATGCCCTGCCTCTCTTCACCTCTCTTCTGAACGTGGTGTGTTCGTATGACCCCGTCGGGTACGGCGTCCCGTACAATCACCTGATGTTTTCAGATCAGAGGGGGGTGCTAGCAGAGCTGGCGTTGCAGGTGCTAATCGTCTCGTTGGAGCAGGAGCTCGTAGACACTAACCCGAACCCGGACACAAATCCTGACACCGGCTCTGCCGATTCCAACACGAACACACCAGCTGAGGGAAGCCAGGTGAAGACACTCAGATCAAGCTAACTCAGCTAACGTTCTATAGAAGATCCAAAGGAACATATAACAATTATTGAGTGCAACAGCCTTTTTTTAAAATATGAGAATTTTTTTCCCCCAAACCTTGTTTTCTGGCCAATGTATGTGTTTCTTTTTCAGGCCACACGAGTTGAGAATCTGTTTGTTAACTACCTGTCCCGAATTCATCGAGAGGAGGTGAGACACAACCTGTTATAAATACCAACAAACACATACACACACTCTTAAATGAAACGCACACACTCTCACACACTCACTCTTAAATGACTGATTTCAGATTTTTGAGCTTCATGTTTGTGTCTGTAGGACTTTAGTTTCATCCTGCGAGGAGTCACTCGCCTGCTGAACAACCCTCTGACGCAGACGTATCTGCCCCATTCCTGCAAGAAGATCCAGTTCCACCAGGAACTGCTGGTGTTCTTCTGGAAACTCTGTGACCTCAACAAGGTAACACACAAAAACACACAGACACAGACACACACACTCTGCAGTTGCATGTTTGTGCAGCCGTACATCTCAGACTGACGTGTTTTCGTCTCTGTTCTCCAGAAGTTCTTGTTCTACGTTCTGAAGAGCAGCGACGTGCTGGAGGTTCTGGTTCCGATTCTGTTCTATCTGAACGATGCGCGAGTCAATCAGTGTAAGATCCGGCATCTGTGTCACAGGTGAAGAAACATCATCTGTTTAAACGTTATTGTAAACCGTGTGTGTGTTTGTGTGTGTGTTTACAGCTCGTGTGGGTCTTGTGCACATCAGTGTGTTTATCCTGCTGCTGTTAAGCGGCGAGAGGAACTTCGGGGTGCGTCTCAATAAGCCCTACACAGTGCGCGTGCCGATGGACATCACTGTGTTTGCTGGGACTCACGCAGATCTGCTGATAGTGGTGAGACACACGGATGCTGAGCGGATCTGTGATCTGTTACTGATGTCTGAATCTGCAGAATCATTATCGTCATTCACTCCTCAGGTTTTCCACAAGATCATCACCGGCGGACATCAGCGACTGCAGCCGCTGTATGACTGTCTGCTCACCATAATAGTCAACGGTACGTTTCTTCTGCTGCTTGATGTGTTTCAGGAGATACTTGTTGACGGATCTTTGCTGCTGTTCTCCAGTGTCTCCGTACCTGAAGAGCCTTTCTATGGTATCTGCCAACAAACTGCTCCACCTGCTGGAGGTGTTCTCCAACAGCTCCTTCCTGTTCTCCTCGCCGCTCCGCCACCACCTGGTTTTCTTTCTGCTGGAAGTTTTTAACAACATCATTCAGTATCAGTTTGATGGTGAGCCGCTGTTGTTGTGGTAGCAGAGCCTCCGTATCTCGTCTGTTCTGTAATCTTTGGTCTTTTCACCAGGTAACGTTAACCTGGTTTACGGCATCATTCGCAAGCGGAACCTCTTCCACCAGCTGGCCAACCTGCCGGCAGACATCAGCTCCATCCAGAAAGCTCTGCAGAAGAGGAACCGTAGCTGCAGCGTGAGCTCCACCGAGGGCTCCATCAAAACCAGCGCCGCACAAACAGGCGCTCTCAACGCCAGCCTGAACGCGATGCCGGGTAACGCGACGTCCCTCTGTTTGCCCAACGCGCTTAATGTCGTGCCGTTACGACGGTTGGTGGTTGATTTGTGGGTTTGTTGTAGGCATTGATAAACTGACAGAGAAGTCGCAGGTGTCTGAGGATGGAACAACCCAGTTACTGCAGCCCAGCCAATCAACAGGAGTTTCTGAGCCAAATGAGACGGTACTGTATTGCCTAATGACCCCCTGTCATGTGTGAGACTTTATTTCTCAAAAACTATTGTATTCATCAATTAATTGAGCCATTTCTTTGTTTTTTTTCTCTAGTCTCTAAATGGGGAACATGCTGGAAAGCACAAGAGTATGTCTTCTACCTCAGACTGGACTCCCTCTACAGACTGGGTCAGTCAGAACGTACCTGTACTTTAATATGAACAACAGTTCGCTGCAGCAACTGAAACTATATTTTTGTTTGTCTAGAAATTTGGTCCTTGCAGTTATTGGCAGCCACACACAGTGTCTCGTGTCAGTTTAAACAGCGTGAGTGCTGCCTGCTCTCTTTCAGGTCCTCTCCTGGAGGAGTAGACTTCCTCTGCAGACGATCATGAGACTCCTGCAGGTTCTGGTGCCTCAGGTGGAGAAGATCTGCATAGACAAGTGAGATGCTGACACACACACACACACACACTCTCACACATACACACACACACCGGCTGAGGTTCAGATGGAGTGATGGAGGTGTGTTTGTTCTGCAGAGGTCTGACGGATGAGTCTGAGATCCTGAAGTTTCTACAGCACGGAACTCTGGTGGGTTTGCTGCCGGTTCCACACCCGATCCTGATCCGCAGGTACCAGGCCAGCGAGGGAACAGCTCTGTGGTTCCGCACATACATGTGGGGCGTCATATACTTACGGTGAGAGACAACTGCTGCCTGCTATAATTGTCAACTGCTCTCTGTCTCCCTCTACAGGACAATGAGAAAGATGCTCTCAAAATAACTTTCATTCAGGCAATTGTGGGGTCTCATGTTTTCAAAGCTAGCTTGCTAATGCTAGCCTCTGGGGCTGATGTTTTTTCTGTTTTCTGCCTGTTTCAGAAACGTGGACCCCCCTGTGTGGTACGACACTGATGTCAAACTCTTCGAAATCCAGAGAATTTAAAGACAAGAAATAAACAACAAGACTGAACCTAAAACTCTTTATTTCTTCAATATGTGCAGCCACAGACAGTCACAAACATCTTTCACTTCTCAGAAATAATATCATGTTTATAGATAAAAGAACATTTTCTTCTCGTTGTCTTCAAACCCTCTTGAGTTACATGTTCTGTTATTTTTGCTGGTCATGAGACTGTCAGTGTTTATCTTGTTTGTTTTTTATGTCAGTTTTACTGAAATCTGTCCTGCATGCGGACGGTGCAAGTCACTCTGTACACAAGTTTAAAAGTAAAAGAACAAAAACTTGTATCACAAAAGCAGGAAATCTTTTGTGAATGTACAGTTTATTCTTTTTTTCACATCTTTAAGATCACTGGAGTCCCAGAATTCATTCTAAACGTAACTGTGATACAATTTGAACGTTAGTACAATGTAAGATGTTGTTTTTCTAAATGTGAATTGTGGTTTACACACTAATTAATATGGCCATTAAAAAAGCAAATAAAATGTAATTGAATTATTATTACTTAACGAATTATAAACAAGATTTAAATGCTAGTTAGTCCTGAAGTTTTTTATCATTTAGTGAAAGATGTTGGTTTGTGGTGTGTTGCTGGGGAAGAAAATTATGAATTAAATGAGGATGGTTAGCGAAGACCAGTGAACTGAAGCACTAGTTTAGTACTTTAAAAGGTGGCAACTGTTCGGTGGTCATGCAGATATCAGAAACTCCATCAGTACCCCCACAGAATGCATGCGGTAGAAGACCGTGAGGGGCTGACCCAGGTTCACCATAACAAACCAGGCCGAAAATCCGTAGAACTGCTTCCCGACTCCATTCTCAAACTGAGGGTTTGCGCCAAACGCTGGAATAACCCAGAGCTGATAAAACAACAAACACTTGATCAACATTAAAGCCAAACTGAACACCAGCGTACAAACGTTTATTGTTATTACATCCTCACCATGATGTTGGACAGGATGAGAAAGGCACAGATCTCTCTGATCGCCCTCCGGCTCCAGTAATGATTATCGCTGGCCTCCTGTCGGCCAGCAGGTGTGGCTAGTGTGACATCTCCTCCCTTGAACAGTACATCACTTCCTGTTGGGTCCAGGTCTTTCTCTCCCTGCTGTTGCTGTTCTCTCTCCTTATGAACACAGATACGTTTATAAATGAATGTTTTGTAAAAACTGATGTTTATAATAATGATGTATATAGAAATATCAGTTTGTCTTAAATTGAGTAAACGTGTTGAGACGTATGACATATGTATGTAAAGTAACCTGCAGTTGTGGTTCAAACAGAGATGGTGGTAGAGGAACAAAAGTTATGATTTGCAAAGTTTTTACCAACCTTAAATATAACATTTTCTTCTCTTTGCCCTCTAGAGCTGGTCTGCAGGTCTCTGGCGTGTGTGTCACCGTGTGTCTGCAGTCCCTGAATAATAAACACATTTTGCACCAACAGCTCCAACAGGCTGAGAATGGAGAACACCAGGTCCAGGTTTCCCATCATGCTGTTGGGCCCCAGCGACAGCCCGGCCACAAGCGACAGGTACGAGAGGGACAGCTGGCCCAGCGCGGCCCCCAACAGCAGCACCACGTCTAGATTGCGGGTGGGATTTTTCACCTGTGCCAGTGCGTGTTTCTCATCGGCACTCGGCCCGTGAGCCACCATCTGAGTTCTTTGTATTATTGAACCGGTTAAAGAGGTCAGAACCATGATGGGAATCAGAGCCAAGTGGAAACCATAAAACAGCAGGAAGGCGGTGTGGCGTTTGGACTGCTGCCCAACCCACACCTGGTACAGCACAAACACAGAGCCACCGGTCAGCAGCACCAGTAAACCCACCACGGGTCCCAGCAGAACCCCACCGTGATAAATCATACGCAGCGTGATCTTCTGAGCCTGATGTCCGGCCATCACACGACGGCCCACGTTCTTCCACATCACGTACAGCATGCAGCCAGCCAGCAGACAGAACTCCATGTTAAACGGATACAGAACTTCATAGCCTTTCCTCAGAACCAGACAGACGGGCTGGGCAGCACACGGGCAGCGGGTGTTGTTCTCCAGAGCTAAAACACACACGTGTTATTCCTGCAGTAACAGACGTATCTGAAGAGGAGGTCAGGTCAGAACCTGCTGTACCTGTGAGATTGGTGAAACCTGTGGCCTGTATCTCCATCTCAATCTCCAGGTGGATTGAATCTTCTGTGACTGCCCGTAACCATAGTAACACGTCTGTGCCCAAAATCACCATCAGGCCGGACCTGAATTATTGCATTGAATGATTGAATGATGTTTAAAACATAGAATTGCAGGTTTACAAACTTTTCATTCTGTGTTGAAGTCAAATGAAAACAAACCGTCCTGCCTCAGGAAATCGGGAAAGTCATTTTAATAAGCTTATCATTGTGAAACATGGTACAATAAAAATTACATTTATAAATCATTTACATGTGTACCTGGTGATGATCATGTGTTTGTGAATACAGTCTTTAGAATGAGCCCAGAGCAAATAGGTCTGTAGGAAACGGATCAGAACAGATTTAGTGATATGAGTGGGTCACCTTACAAAATAAACACAAGTTTATCAAAGACAAACAATCAAACTACAACACAGGTCATTACACTAAAATGTGACGCTTGTGATTGGATGTTCAGCGGTGAGGGGGCGGAGTCACAGGCATGGCTTGTCTCTGTTAGATTAGTTCAGAGTTTGTTTTGTACTTTGTTTCTCACCTGCAGGGACAGAAACGGCGTCTCAAAGAAGGGTAACAAAACTTTAGGGGTTGATCGACAGGCGCTCATGAGAATGTAGTAGCCCATTCTGAAAACACACAACATCATGCTGCAGCCCGCAAACAACAGCAGCACCCCTGACACACACACACACACACACACAGGTTAGTGTCATAAATACACGTTTACTCAGGTATGCAACACTAATCTGTTACTGATACTGTTATCATACATTAACCACATATTCAATCATTTATTAAAAATAACAGCTTGCAAAAACTACAACAAGCACACAGGAGAACTTCTATACGGTTTGTACATGACAGAAACACTCAGACCCACCCTGTTAGACACACGGCACACATTTCCCCATATCTATCCCCATAAATTTGCGTGTTTCAGCTCATTGGAGACTAAACTGGGTGTGTCGGATACAAGCATGAGTGTTGTGTAACACGGTGTAGTGCTGTTGAGTCTCCACTAACAGAGATAGTTTTTAAACAAACATTACGGTTCTTACAGCTGACCTGCAAACTTCACTTATCTTGTTATTTGTGATGACTGGATAAGGGCTTTATGAAAGTAACTCTCACAATGAGTTTTTTATAGCCAACTGAATATTTCATGAGTTTCCCACCCCTGAAAGTCACTGATTGTCCAGATGTTCATAAGAACCCTGAAACATCTCAGCAGGTTCTTGAAGTCACACCAGAAGCTGTTACCTGTGACGGTGGCGCCCCCTGCATGATGGTCAGTGTGAGGGCTGGTTCCCGGCTGTTTGCGAGCCCACAGCAGGTACCAGAGCATCCACAGAACACTTAGTACCATCAGCACCAACATAAACACCTCAGGCTCCATGAAGGCCGCAGTATGGGCATCTCCTGCTACCAGAGAACCTCCAAAGAGAACTATGTTGAGTCCCAGCAGTCCGGAGATGAGCCCACGTCTGGTTGGGACCCACAGAACCACAGGATCCACATCATCACTGGCGTCCGCAGAAGACACAGCCGGGCTCTCATCGTGGTCCAGATCTGTGGTGTGGTCTTCGTGTTCAGAAGATACGTCTATTTCAGAGCTTCCTACCATAACTCCAGCCTGAACTCCTACCAGCGTCTCAGCATGTGTGTGTGTGAGTGTGTGTGTGTGTGTGTGTGCGTGTAGGTGGTGTGTTCAGCTTCCTGCCAACTATCATAAAGTATTGGTGGGTGTGTCATTTGAAATGAATGCCACCTAATTATATGTACACAACATGAGAGAGACCACTAGCCTGAAACACACATCTGCATTGTCTGCTGACATGAGTGACAAACGACACGGTTTAATGGTGTTTATACGGCACTGGTGTGAGTTGCGTGTTAAGTCCTGTTCACCAGTTGGCAGGTGCCCCAGGTGCCGCCAGTCACTCAAACTGCTCAACTGATGCACTTTTGACCAGTTTAACAAGAAATGAACCCACGACGACAGGTTTGGGGAACTTTATTTACATCTCATTTACAAAATGAAGAATAATTTCACACGAGACACCCACAGACTTTTCCCACACTGATCTCTACATCACACATTTGAAGACAGCATCTCAAACAAATACAAAACATGCATTTAAACTATTTGAAAATAGTTTGTATGACGTTTTTAACATGTGCTGTCAATGATTTGATGTTTTAAATTCATGCTTGTTATTTTATTAACTTGTCATATGTAACTGTTTGCATTGTGCTGAAGTCGGTGCGTGTTAAATTTAATGCTTTATCATCTTTAAATAAAACAACTTTAATCGTCGATCTGTCACCACGTGTTTCCGGTCCCACAGCTCAGGTGTGAGGTCATGCGTAAATGGGCGTGGCTTCTCCGCAAACCCGCCCCTAGCAACCGCTCCGGCACGTGAAACGCGTTTGCCGTCGAGCCCGCGAGGAAAACGTGACAGACGCGCGTCGTCGAGCGCGGATAACGCGTCCATCCGCCACCATGAACGACAAGTACCACCGGGCGGCCCGGGACGGACACCTGGAGCTGCTGAAGGAAGCGACGCGGAAGGAGCTGAACGCGGCGGATGATGACGGCATGACGCCGACGCTGTGGGCCGCGCAGCACGGCAACCTGGACGCGCTCCGGCTGGTGGTGGGACGAGGGTAAGTCACGTTAACTTGAGCTTCAGTTGTGATTGTTGTGTTGTGTTGTGTACACGTGTGATTGTTGTGTACACGTGTGTGATTGTTGTGTACACGTGTGTGATTGTTGTGTACACGTGTGTGATTGTTGTGTTGTGTTGTGTACACGTGTGATTGTTGTGTTGTGTTGTGTACATGTGTGATTGTTGTGTTGTGTACACGTGTGTGATTGTTGTGTTGTGTTGTGCACACGTGTGTGAGTGTTGTGTTGTGCACACGTGTGTGAGTGTTGTGTTGTGTACACGTGTGTGATTGTTGTGTTGTGTACACGTGTGTGATTGTTGTGTTGTGTTGTGTACACGTGTGTGATTGTTGTGTTGTGTTGTGTACATCAGTTTAAACACTATTGGCCTTTATACTGTCACATTATAACAGTAATAGCAGGTGAAATGCATTTATTCCTGCTTCATGCCTGATGTTTATAGAACGTGTCATATATGATGAGACACTAACATGATATGTGCATGTGTTTACAGAGATTTAAAGGGCCTAAGAGTTTCTCAGACTGTAAACAGACCATGAAAGCTAAAGTTGTTATTGGGTTTTACTATAATAACATGTTATTTAATGCAGTTTGTATATAGTTTATAAGTGAAACGATGAAGCTATGAAGAGAAAATCTCTTCTGATGAAGTAACAAGTGCTGTGTCTTGTGTGAGACATCATTGTGTGAGTCTGTGTGTTGTTTAAACCACTCACAGGTCCGGTTGTGTAGAGTCTGATATAAAGAGTATCTGTGCTGATCTCCTGTAACAGTGTCTCATCTGAAGCAAATGATGAACATCTGCATTATTTCATTTGCATATTTACTGCTCCAGACTCATTAAAATAAAGGTCAGATGATAGAATGATGGATCTGAGAGATGCCTGGATCTGAGATGAAGCAGTTAAACTAAACATTTACCTTACAGAAAATACATGTTTGCAAACAGAGCAACGGTTATTAAAAACAGTAAAGTGTGTGTGTGTGTGTGTGTGTGTGTTGGGTTCTTTATAGCGGCTGTTTTAAAGGAACTGGGTTCAGGAGAGACCAGTGGTTGTTTCCTAATTAGATGTTTAGAAGCTCTGTGGATGTATGTGAGAGCAGATTACATGTCTGTACGGTCACAAGTGAGGCGTCTGAGGTTGTGTGTGTTTTGTGTTACCATCAGAACATCAGGTAGCAGGAGTGAGATGTTCTCCAGCGACTGCTGACCCTCAACAGTGAGCAGTTTGACTCCTCAGGAGGGTTTGAGCATCAATGCAGAAGAGAGAGAATGTCTTTATTGTAGCTAAAGGTCAACATGATAAATGAAGATGTTTCTCCTGCTGTTGGCATTTTCATGTAAATGTCAGACATTTGCATTTGTGTTTTCTGTACCATTTTAATCCTGTAACACAGGAAGGGTTGTGTAAAACATCACAGTTTCATGTATGGAGTCAGTGAGGTTATTAATATACATAATAATGTGACGTTAATAAAACACCTGCTGTTGTGATCCTGAGTTTTGATTGTTCTGCCAAAAACACAGAACATGTAATAATGCATTATGCATGAAACACACACACACATAATAGTTTTGGTGACCTCACAAGAGGTGAGTAACACGCACTGTCTGCATGGTGTTAGTGGCTGAACGCATGTGTAACCTGTTACAGTTGGTAAGTAGATCTGCTAAGCATCATGTTACTTATTCAGATTAACACCTTACCACACATACCTGAACACACACACACATCAACACACACTGTTGACACACAAGGGCTAAAAGTTCAAAACGATGTTTAGTATAAAACGATGCTTATCACATTTTCTAAGGGCGATATTTGTGTCGCGGCCTCTGGTTAATGCAGATGTTAATGTCATATTGTGAATTCAGTTACAGCTGTTAAACAGTCAGTTTAACTGATACCTGTTTTATTGATATCATAAATGTTTCCCTGTTTCCAGAGGCGACCCGGATAAGTGTGATATTTGGGGCAACACTCCTCTTCATCTGGCCGCAGCAAACGGACATTTGAACTGCCTGTCGTTCCTGGTGTCGTTCGGGGCGAACGTCTGGTGTCTGGACAACGACTACCACACGCCTCTGGACATGGCAGCCACCAGAGGCAGCATGGACTGCGTGAGGTATCTGGACTCCATTGCAGCCAAGCAGATCACCATCAACCCCAAACTGGTGAGCAAACTGAAGGACCGTGCCTTCCGCAATGCCGAGAAGCGCATCAAGAACTGTGAGAAGCTGCAGCGGAGGCACCACGAGCGCATGGAGAGGCGCTTCTTGCGAGAGACGGCCACGGCGGACGCGTTGGATGCCGTGAGCTACAGCAGTTTCAACAGCACCGTGAGTCGCAAGGTGCCACAGTTCAACACTCTGGACTCCAACATGACCTTCTCTCAGGTACAGAAACTGAGCTCATGTTCAAGAATCTTTTTCAGAGAAGTCTTTAGTTTGTAGCTCACACCTGTCTTCCTTCTGTCTCTTAAACCAATATTTTTGAGCATTAAAAGATTTACTGCTTTCCGCAGGCAACCCTTCAGTCCACAGCTAGAGGCAGAACCAAAATTCAGCGCCGCCTAGAGAGGAAGAAACAGGGAGATGGGACATTTAAGATCTCTGAGGATGGACGGAGAAGCGTCCGCTCGCTGTCTGGTCTTCAGCTGGGCAGCGATGTGATGTTCCTGAAGCAGGGAACATACGTCAGCCCACGGCAGCAGCCAAACCCGAGACTCAACATCCGAAACATGTTCTCTGGTAAACAGGAGCTGAGGACTGAGGAAGATGATGATGAAGTAGACACCATTTCCCGGGCTCTCAGTGACCCCGGTCTGTACGAGGCGGCGTACTCTGAAATCAGCACCGACTCCGGGCGTGACTCTCTGTTCAACCGGCCGGGGCTCGGCACCATGGTGTTCCGTCGGAATTACGTGACGGACGGGCTGTACCGGATGGGACGGAACGAGGGCAGCGTGGCCGGAAGCGAACCGGTAGGACGAGCGCCAAACGTACGTTTGCGCGGGAGACTGCCGCTGCGGTCGCCCAGTCTGGATGAGGATAGTGTGGACAGTTCACTGAGTCTCCAGGAGAAGAACTTACAGGTAAACGGACACATTCATGAAACATGGTTTCTACCAGACGCTCAAAACTGTATCAGTTTCTTCTGATCTACAGCCAGAGAAAAGAAAGTCTGTGTTTGTTGTTGTGAAACTTCATTTGAAGCAGTAAGTGTGAATCTGTTGATTTAAATCAGGATCTGGTTTAATAATGGCGATGTGTCCTGCAGGATCTGCCGTGGGAACAGGGAGACTTGGGTCTGGAGGAGGAAGATGACGAGCTGCAGCCTTCATCGATTCCTTTGGAAGTGTTCCTGGCCTCCCAGGGTTTGTCTGACTTCTTTTCCATCTTCAGCCGGGAACAAATGGACTTGGAAGCGTTGCTGCTGTGTTCTGAGCAGGACCTGGTCAGCATCCACATTCCTCTGGGACCACGCAAAAAACTGCTGGATGCCTGCAGCAGACGGAACCGTATTCTGGAGGAAGCGGGTTCCATGCAAGACACAGAGCTGTGAATGTGTCTCGCAATCCTCTGCCTTGTTGTTTATTACTGCCCACAACAGCGTTCATTGACGTGTTTATAACTAACGTTTCTCCCGTCCGCCATATTTATTTTGGAGTTGTCTTCACCTTGAGGCAAATATATTTATTGCAAGTCTAAAAATTAAGTCTTACAAGTTGAGTCCTAAATGGCAGTATAATCTTTTTAAACAGACTTCATGTCAGGATTGTGTCTCATGATGTTATTAAATCACTGTTTATATAGGCAGCTTAGTAAGTATTGGAATGGAGCCGTTGTATAAGTGTGTGTTTCACAAGATCATTCACTGAATTTAAATGAGACTTTAGAAAAGGATAGTTCTGCCCCCCTGTGGTTAGGAGGAAAACTACAGCCCCTCAGTAGTACAAAACACTCAGTTTCTAGCTCAAGTTCTGCTTGGAGAAGTCAACAATTTTCACGACTGTATTTAAGTTTACCTGTATAGTTTTACAGATATGTGTCACACTGTCTCTTAATCCAACTTGCCAGTTTTCAGTGAATTTTTATAGCTTACATATCAGTCATTTTAGCTTAGCATTTATTCTGTCTTTATTTGTGGCTGTAGATTTTTATACTATAATACTTTGGACAGAATCAAAGTCCAGCCAAAAGTTTTGAGTGTGGCAAAGCCCTGCCTGAAATTTACTCGCTATCTTTAATTTCAAACTGCATGAATCCTTCAGTTAATAATTAACCAACGTTATTCAGCAAATAGTGATGCTGCTCCACAGAGCAGCACCACAAACATTATCTCACCCAGAGCTACAACGGTAAGTTTATAATGATGTTTTAGCATTTGAGCAGCCAGGTCCGATTTCACAGGAAATGTCCGACTGTTAAGAGAAAGAAGATCGGCTGTTGTATCACATGTCCAGGTTCTGTAGATGGTGCCGGTTTGTAGTTTGTTCCTGCAGCAGTTGTTTAGAGGTTTAACTCGTTGTTTGTTAATAATTCCCTGTAGTTTTATGTTTCAAATGGAGGCGGCAGCAGAGAGGCAGATGTTATTGCAGCTCCGCAGTGACTCTGTTGTGAGTTTGTGTGTGTGTGTAAGAAATGTCGTATCGTTTCATGGCCAAACAGATCAGTGTTTGTTCTGTTGACTGAAGTCTTCCAGCTTTATGGACAAGATGTTTGTTCTAGATTCGGTTTTGCAGTTTTGTGGGGTTCTGGCAGGATTTTGTGGCTGACCCACTGAAAGGCGATATAACTGTTACTTTATCTGTCCGGCACACATCAACGCACCCGCCGCCGTGTTGCGATAGTTCTCTGTATGTTCTCTTGTTTTCATTTCTCTCTCTTTTTTAATCTGTTGGTTCTTGTTTGTCCTCTCAGATCGTTCATGAAACACAAACAGAAGTTTTTACATAGAGGCTCATTTCATTTCTTTATTCTCTTCATTTATTGTTTTATATGATGTTATTTGTTGAGTGTCCCTGACTTTGCCCAGTTTATCCTAAAACCTAAAGTAAATTATGAAAAATGAAAGGTGATTTTCTTCATTGACATTATTTGGGGTGATTGTAAGTGCATTTTTACACGTCAGCGTTGAAGGCAGGGCAGCTGTTGTCATGTACAAACCTCCATTATTTAATTATTTAATAACAGTTAAATGTTTGGGTGCAGTAATAAGTGTTTATTATTCCTGATTTGCTTTAAGCAAAACCGGCCACATTTTTCAGGGTGGCCGAACGCCAACATGTTCAGTGACAAACTGTGAATAGTTGTGATAAAATGTCAATAAACTAGTTTGTAAGAGTAAAGGGCTTCAGTTATGTGGGTTATTTAGTGGTTTGTATTGTAACAGTGTGTCCTGCATAATATCACCCACCTCTTTCTCATCCTTCATGAATGTGTGTGTTCTGACCTTTAATTCTTTCCTGTGTGAGTGTGTGAGTGTGTGAGAGAGAGAGTGTGTGTGAGTGTGTGTGAGAGAGAGAGTGTGTGTGAGAGAGAGAGTGTGTGTGAGTGTGTGAGAGAGAGTGTGTGTGAGTGTGTGAGAGAGAGTGTGTGTGTGTGTGTGTGAGAGTG
>JBAJNP010011383.1:0-14853 GCA_036877545.1 Yasuhikotakia modesta
AATTAGATCTGATCAAAGAGAGTCCAGCAGTGCAGAAATGTAAAACTGAAGTCATAATTGAGTACAACAAACACAAAGTGTCATTATAACACAAACTTACACACTTACTTTCATTTTGAGCATCTGCATGCTGTTGAGTTATTGATCAGCTCAACACGCCCAGTCATGCTTTCGCTCTGTTATTCTCTTTTACACTTGTTTCATGGCTTCTCAAAAGGAGCTTTTTGAATGTATAGTTTGTTGCTTGTTCTAAAATCACATTTTCGAATGAGTAATGAAGGCTTGGCATCTTTTGAACTAGAGACAGCAGAGCCTAAATATGTGATATGAGAATGTAATTTCACACACAAGAAGACATTTCAAGCATAAACACTAGACTGTATGTGGGCATCACTTTGTTGTGAGATAATGCTATATAAAGCTCAGTGGGTAGCACTGTTGTCTCACAGCAAAAATATTTATGGTTTGAGT
This sequence comes from Yasuhikotakia modesta, assembly GCA_036877545.1. Lineage (NCBI taxonomy): Eukaryota > Metazoa > Chordata > Actinopteri > Cypriniformes > Botiidae > Yasuhikotakia > Yasuhikotakia modesta. The sequence continues at coordinate 472 of JBAJNP010011383.1, forward strand.
TCTGGCTCAGCCTTGGGGTCTTGCGTGTCAATATGGGTTTCCACTGGGTACGTTTTTTTCCACAATCCAACAACATACAGGTTATGTGAACTGGATGTGCTACGTTTCCCTTCCCCGAAATGAGAACATTAACTGTTTCCTGCCATAAATATAGCCTTAGTTGTTGGAGTTACTGTAAAACAATGAACAAGTAAATTATACTTTTTTCCACAGGGTCTGGCAAAGCTCTGCTTGGTACGGTTCCAGATAACAGCCATGTAATCACATACAACCTGACCATACTAGCAGAACTCCTTCTATTTCCCTAGTTGTTTGAAGCTGTCAAGGCCTGAAGCTATTCGATCAAGCCAACAAAGAGGTGGTGAGTATAAGAAAGGAGGGATAAACATTCTCTGCATGGACGGATAGTGTAGTTGAAATTCAAACTGTTGAGGATCCGATGGCAAATAGAAACCGCCTCTCTGCTATCTAAAAAGGCTCAGGTTCCAATTAAAACATTTAGAACTAAAGAAACAAAACATTTTAAAGCCAAAAAAAGATAAATGGTTGTCCACTTGATTACATTTATATAAATTGCTCTGGTATTATTGCTACTATGACCAGTTTTTACATACTGATGTCCATGACTACTTCTGCAAGTATTTGACATTATTCATTCAGTAACCTTGCAGATGACGTGGCGTCTCTGAATTATTTAAATAAATTGGATATGCAGCACAGATGTGAAGTGTGGAGTATGCACGTTTATTCTGGTGTGAGTACTGGCACGTGGGTATTTGGGTACATTAATATTAATTCTGTTTTTACCCCAGCATGCACACATTTTCTACATCTCAGCTCACACTTAAAGTGAAGATAAAAAGAAGTAGCTGCTGAAATTCAGATTATAAAGATCAAAGGCAAAACATGCACATGGTAGTTGACAGTGACCTCAAAGCTTCAAAGATCTCAAATAAGCCCAAGCCTCGATAGAAAACACACACCGCTGTCCATTGGCTACTTTTGCCCTTAACATTCAATCCTATTTATTTAACGTTAAAGAAAATCACTGTAGAAGTTTGTGTTCATGCATTGCCCAAATCCATCCAATCAGAATCTCTGTAGTGCTTCCTATTAGAGCTAGTGAATAGAGAGAGACTGAGCGAGAGAGGTGTAGAGTTTGAGCAGGGATGAACTGCCAGTGTGAATTAAAGCTCATTTGCTAATGGTTCTGCCCTCACCCTGAGAGCAGCTGGGAGAGATAAATCAGGCACTGCTGCACTGCAGTGTCGTTGCTCAGGGACTCTGCTGCAGTCGCTGCTGCTTTATGGGCCCGTCTGAATGCCAGTTTGGCACGCAGCGTATCCGCAATTGTGAGACAGAAAAATGAAGAAATCTGTTAGGCAGCAGCATTAAGCATCTCAGCAGGAAGTGTGAGAAAAGTGGAGAGTTTATCTCCATAATCTCCCACACGACAAGCTTTCACTGCCACATGCGAGATCATTTTCATGCATCAATTCATCAAAACTTTTAAAGCCCTCCATCTTTTTCTTTCATCTTTTTGAACCCTCTTCAGCTCCTCCCTGAAGAGATTTTCTAGTGGGGGAGGTCACTCTGTATGCTGGGAGACATGATATCTTGCGTCCTACAGCTGGGAGACCATATGGAGCATCTTCAGGGCACAACATGGAATCTGTCAGAAACCTCTTTATTAAAATCACTGAGCTCCACATGCTCTGAAGCTCATATAGAGGTTGTGTTCATTGTGCAAAATTCTGCTTGACCATTTCAGAGAATCTGAAGTAAGGCTTAGAATGCTGAGAGGTTTAGTAAATGTGTGTGTGTGTGGGGGGGGGGTGTAGTTAGTAAGCAGCAGCTGTTAGGACAACATGCCACCTGCACATGAAAAGCAGAGACACACCTGTCTCTACACGGCCTTATCTCTTCAGTGAAACCCACTGGAGCCTAGATTCAAACCCCTGACACTGGAGACTTCACAGGCAGGCACACACTGACAAAAACAAAATAATTTTTCTTATAAAAGTGTTTTATTTATTTATTTTAATAAATAAATAAATATCTCCCTTTATCTCATGCTTTGTTTGGTAAAATAATGTTAGAAATAACAGCAGTGCCACACCAGAATGCTTTCGTGTGGTTTGTGCATATCTGAATCATCATTTCAGTCTAAAAAGCCTTGTAAAAAAAGAATATTGTTGTTTACTTTATATTCTGACATTTACTTGTGATTGTGATTGTTTACTTGTGAAGACACATTTATCAAATACATTCAATAGCATGAGAAGCTGCTTGCACTGAGAGGACAGAGAGCAGCAACAAGCATTTTTAGGTTGTTATGGCAACCAGACACACTGCAAGCTGGTTTGCTAGAATTTTATAGAATGAAATTATTAGCATAAAACCTTGCAATAATAAAGCTTGAACATAAAATATACCATAAATATCAGGATACTTAAATCAGTGACTCTGAAAGCTGAATCTGGGACACACACTATTTAATTTAATCTTAGACACACATGTAAACTGTCTGGTTACCCTAATACTACATTAAAGCCCAACAAATATTAAACACACACACAACCTTCACAATGCAGCTGTATGTTCTGAGGAACTGTGTGTGAGTGCTTCTAAGGAACTCTGCGTTCTTGGTATTATCACAGTCAATGTCAAGAGAAAATCAAATGCAGTATTACCATGGAGACCTCTGTCAGCTGCTTGGATACGAGAGATTCAGTGAATTTAATGCTGTGTGTATGACAAAGCTGCCTGGCCTGTAGTCTTTGAAAAGAAACATGGATAGGAAAAATGTTTAGCAAGTGTTCTTTTTTGCTTTAGATTTTATGCAAATATTTGATTTTATTGTTTTCAGTAGCTGAACATACAGCATATGATTGATAGCAGTGTATTAACACTGATAGAAAGTTCTTATGGATTTACAGAGAATAATGTGCTAATAATATAATAGATATTAAGGACAATATAAACCTAACTTCTGCCATATAATTCTTATAATTATTGTTTTATAGTTAGTTGTTTTTATGGACAGTTTATTGAATAAAGGTTGCATATTGTAAATAGTTTTTTTATGAATCATAGATGCAAATAATATTTTTACACTTATTTTTGCATCATCTGAACCGGGGTAAAATTGCAAATATTGTATATTTTTCATATATATTCCTTAAAGTGAATGGAAGTGTGTTAGGTGTGAAAATGAGTTGAGTGCTATATCCTTATTGCAGGTGCAAAGTGAAGGTTGGGCTTTGCAGAGGTTCAGTAACTCCAGAGGAGCTCCAAGCCTCATCTCATCACACCTGGATAAAAGATATGGTGTATGCACAGAGCAGACAGGCACTTGTAGGGCTGTATTTGTGATAGTGTTGAGGAAACACAATTAGCATTGAATGTGCCTCACTCATTGCCAACAGTGTGTGGCTGACGGACACCTTCTATTGGCCACCCACTCCTGATATCAGCTTGAACCTGTTTAGCAGTATATCTGATTTGTGATTCTTAGTCACATTTGATAGACATGAGAGTGTGAATTATGATTTCACATCAGAGACAGACTGTGTGTCAGCCTGCTCCTCTTTATCATGCCATTCTGTACGCATTATAAATATTACAGACTGAAACCCAAACCCTTTATGCTTATAAAGGTTTAGGCGCATTTGGGGGCACACTTGACGTGTTGAACAGCTGCCTATTAGAAGTAGTATTTATATTTAAATTCACAATGCACTTTTAAAAGTCTGGGAAATCAGCTTTCCAAAAGAGAGATGGGCAGGCATTTAAACATGAGCATTTTAGCACCATTGAGAGAAAAAAATTGTGTGCCTCAGGCCCTGTGTGAAATATAATGTACAACTGCTGTAATTGCTCTAACCTGTATTCAGTGTTCAATAATATAGATTTTCAACATCAGATCTTCACACTGAAAAAATTGGGAACATTTGCACTACGCCTTCATGTCCTTCAAATTTTACACTGAGTATATTTTAATAATAAAGAGATTTTAAGTTCCCTTAATAATAAACCAAATTTGCATGGACTACAGCTTTCAATATTTGAGCCAATATAACAATTTCCAACATCTGTAATGTCTACGTCATTTGTATACCATTCTTATGACACTTCTGAGTATAGGATTTTTTATATTATTCAACAGATTGTTGTACAACAAAACTGATACTAACTTCACACCGATCTGTTAGCAAACTTCCTTGAAGTTCCAGGATAAAGCTGCCGTACGTTTGCCTGTATGTCGCCCCCATCGCTGATCCCTCCCTTCATGTGGGTTACAAGTACCGCTCAATGAGATTGACTAGCAGCGGCACTGCGCTAAAGAACCACGCCGAACAAACGCGCTTTTGGCCAGGCGAAGACAGACAGCTGTCACGCCTTTAGCCTAAACCTCTGCATTCTATGAGTTCACTGTGAAAGAAATGCTGAAAGGAAAATTCAAAGGGCGAACAATCGGTCTGTTATACTGTAAGAAGCCGGTGCTGAAACACGACTACCTGTCGGCACTGTAGTGCGGAGTAACAACAGCAGCGTTTTCAGTCTATTACAAATACAACCGCTTTATATGGCAAAGTTCCTCGCAGAACTGCTTGGATGTACTCTGCCCGAAAAAGGCGCATCTCCAATGTTCGAGGTAAGATTACATACATTATACATATAGGATATATGTCTGTCTTTGTGTTACATTTGTGATATTTGTAAACCAAGCGTGTTATTATTGTACAGAGATTTATGACTTAGCCTCTTTTCTTTCTTAAGAATATCTTGTTGTCATCCGATTGTTTTAAACTATGAAAGCTAATGCCCAGTTTAGTAAAGGCGGATTACTGCAGGTGTTTGTTGATGCGTGACTGATATTAAATTCACTCGTCAGGGCATTGCAACATTTAGAGGTGGTATATAAATATGTCTGTAATACAGTAGCTTCACGTAATACAGTTGGTTCAACTAGTACATAGTCCTAAATACTAAAATGTTATTTGGAAAGAGCCAGACATGAGGTTCTTAAGAGGTGCTTACAGTAGAGTGTATTTGGGTCAGTGTGTCAGGGGACATTGCACCTGTATCAAAAATCTGGAATGCTTTCCAAAAGCACAAAACAGACAAAGCACAAACACACAAGAGGCAGATTGTGCCACTGAATGTAGAATTGCTCAATGATATAATTATCAAGAACTTACTGTTCTAATGCATTCAGCCAGAACAAAGCCAAACTACATACCATGCAAAGTATGAATGTTTCTAATTGAACTATTACTTAGTATTAATATTATTATACTTATTACTTTAAACTAAATGTGTAGAATAATGAATATAAATAGTACAATTTAATATAATTATCATTATGTTTCTTCTTTAATTGCTAAATCAACAGATTATGAACTAGCAAAAGGTTACTTTATTCTGTTTTGGTTAAACCTCATATGTGTGGATCATGTGAACTCACTGCTTTCTCTCATTAATAAGATGTTTGTTTGGATTCTGTGTTCAGCATGTTTACTATATTGCTGCTTGGTTTGTGGTAATCTCCCAGATTGAGATATTCCAAATCAGTGTTTGGAAGCACCAGATGAATTAATGCTTTTCAATTATCGCTTGAAATGTGTTGCTGATGGTCATAATCAGTTTATAATGGCAGCTACAATGTTTGTGGAACAACAGCACCACAGCAGTGCAAAGGGATTAACGCCAGGCCATTATATAAGAGAATATTCTGTGAGGATCTGTACAAATATCAGATCATCTTTTGCCTCTAATCCATAAATGTTCTTCTTTCTCCATGTTGATGTTTGTATTGAAAACACTGGATGTGTTATTGGTTAGTAGGCCCAGTGAATTATTCATTGTTTACAATTGTTATGTTTAGTCAAATTTGCTTTAGGTCTATTGACTGAAGTTTGTTCAGGCTCAGGTTTTTTTACTAGAGTTTGGTTAAATTAGGTTTGAGTTAGCTGGATTGATTTTCTCAGTCATGTTTAGTTGCTTGCTTGGGATTTAGGTTTGTTGTCATGGATTAGAATTGGGTTAGATTAGAATAGACTTTCGATGATCAGATTAGACTGTGGTAAAGCTGTGTGGTGTGGAGGGTTTAGGTGTTAAATGTTGAGTTGGCCCAGATCTGGTCCTCATTAGCGTCCTGCAGTCACTTGTTTTGCACCCAGCAGGAGATTGCTCTGTCAGGCAAGGTGAAACACACACACACACAGCAGACTATTGTTTTTTACATAGTTAGGCAAACACAATATAACCTAACCATATAATTTGATCATTGGTCTGTAACTGTAACTGCAACCCACACTCTAACCCTAACAGAACACTTTCTGCATTTTCATAATTAAAAAACGTTTTACTATATTATATAAGACATCCCTAAGAGGAGGTTTTTCTTATTTTGTCCAATATTTTATAGGACATTTCATAGACAATGTTTTTTAATAAGCTTGTTTGTACCCTCATGGTCGAAAAGTACTATTTTTACTATACTTGTGGCGATTTTGATTCCCACAATGTAGGAAATACCAGGACCACACACACAATTCTGGCTGGTTGACACATAAGCCTGTTAAAGAAAAAAAGAGAAAAACCTGCATTTGATTTTATATTGGAAAGAATATGATCATACATAAAATTGTATTTTACAAAGTTTTTTTATGTTAACCAAATCAGCTGTTATGCACTGATATCGCAGCTTGTAACACTGAGCTGTGTGACATCATTGCTAATTTATTTGCATTTAGAATGTTAGTCTTTTATTTAACTATTTCATTGTTTTCTAGACAGATAGAAAGGTAGCAGTAATATAACAGTGCACTGATGCACTACAATAGGTATTCAGTGGTGTAATGAAAAGCATTCAACAGGTAATTGTGTTTGTGTTGCCTCATATCTGATCTCGCCCGAGGCACCATGTAAATCAGGGCTGCCATTGCACTGAAACTCATGGGGGCTGTACAGTGTAAAACAGCATCCAGACCAATGTAAGCTTAGGATATAAAGAAACTTTAAAGACAAAGTCTCAGCCTAAAAGGGTTTTTCTTATTTACCAGACATGTTCTGTCTCACCTTCATTCTGTGTCTCTAATCAGAAGCATGTCAGTGTTCTCGACAGGTCATTTCATACTGGACACCGACATACTGCCAGAAGACCTCAGCCTGTTCTTCTCTTATACTGACTATTGCTGGGTAATTGAGTTGGCTGGTTTGAGCTCAGAAACCACTGAGCTATATAACAGGGGTTTATATAGCAATCCCTGTCCTTTGCTGGGATGGTACAGCTATTTTTTACAGCATTTTCTGTGCTCTGTCTAATACAAATTAGGTGTAGACACACTTCATGATGGCTAGCTTAATATGCAAATATGTAAATGTTTCTCTTGTTAGAGTGTAGTCATAAGTCAGCTAGTTCCTTGATAATATCTTTTAGTTCCTCTTCATTTTATGTCTTTCTTTAATACAAACAAGGCTAAATGTGTGTAAGAGCACATAGTCGTAGTGCAATGATTGTTTATTTCAAGTGTATTTCACAAAGTATATTTAAAAGGTCTACATTAAAGTGTAAAGTTCTTGTGTGCAGTAAACTTTAATGTAACACTTTCACTGCGATTGTACATGCTGAACTTTGTATCAGGACATGTTAAGTGAAGAGTTCTCTCTTTCTCCCAATGCTTTCACTCTCTGTGCAGTGTTGAGAGATAATGTCACAAGTTGAAATGTCTCATAAATTATGTTTCTCTTAATGACTTTGTTGTGTTTCATCACCAGCAAGAAAGGTTGGTTCTATTGGTTTTTGGGGCTTTCCAAAAATATTACATATATTACAACAAATATTACAAAATTGCAATTTTTCTATATTTTATACTTGATCCTTCAACTCTTTAATATGCTATTTAATATGCTGGTAACTTTAGTTCTTGAACGAATAATGTCCATGGTCATTTTATGTTGATTGTGTACAAATCTCACAATGATTTAAAGTCATAAAACTACCTTACATTTAGTGATAAGTACTGTGACTGCTATTAGATATAAACACTGAAGGATGTTTTGGTCAGATTCAGATTAAAAAAGTCTGAATTGTATTTGAAATTGTACATTGTGAAATGTAGCTGAATTGAACACTGGTGTCTTCTATCAAATGGCTGTCATCACTCTTTTATAAGCATGTTGCTCTGCTTTAGTGGATAATGCTTGTGAGAGTGTTTGGATATTTATACTTGTCCCTGAATCCTGACTTGGTGTTTATTGCCTTAGACATGTTCAGTTTGATTTGTGCAATTTAATAATATTCAGGGCAGCCAGAGGAGAAGTATAGGAACGGGACTGGTACATGTCACAAGCCAGTTTGTTCAGTTACTTATAGTTAATAAAAAGACATACTGTATCATAGAAAAGACATCTACTGTAGACATTCAAAAGACATACTGTACATTTGTAAAGTATGTCTCTAATACCGTTACATTAATAGAGCTGTGAATAGAGATGACAAAATGTTTAAAATAATGGCTTTTACCAGCAGTCATGAGGAAAACCACAATATTTAAAACAGTATAAACTGAAAAGAGTTATGCTGAGCAGTACAATAATTTATTCATTTTGTGCTTTAGTGTAAGTTTCTATTTGGTGTTGGTTCAGTGTTGGTTTGGTGAAACACCAAAAATATCTCTGCATATAGAGCTTCCCTCAGCCTGTGGATCTTTCTCTCTCTCTATAATTCCTCTGTAAATGTCACATTTCTTTTATTCTACTTCCCCCTTTCACTTCTTCTGTTGCTTTTTTGCTGCATTATCAGTTTTTAGTTCAGTTTTTAATCTCTCAGTGTTTGCTTTCTGTGATCTCTGCTATTACATTCCCAGTATCAAACCATTGTCTATTCAACAGGCTGTACATCAACCGGCAGTCAACCAAGAAAAATAACTAGAACAAAATATTCTAGTGCTAGTTATTGTGTAGTATTGTGTAGAATTCTACACACACACGCGCACACACACACACACGATTATGATTTTCTCAATAGCTAATATAATGGTTTGAATTACTTTCTACATGGTTACAGACACATTGTTATAGTATTTAGGTGCTTCCCATGTAGGAATTATTTCATTATTTCATGAACGTATTCCCTGAGGCCTAGATTTGTCCTACAGTATCTTCAGTAATATTTTGTCGAAAGGGCTTTGAAGGCTTTATCTGTTTTTGTGCCTATTAGAGACTTTAATTGACCTTCATTGACTGTTATCTGAGGCAATTTCCATTTTAATGACAGATTTTTGACTTTGGGGTAATGGATCCCTTTTTTCTGTGTTATTGGGCTAGTGTGGCTTTTCACATGAAAACATTTAAGTAGTGAGAAGTAAATCTGTGAAATAAAGTGAAATGTCGAATTGGGAAGAGAGCTATACTAACAAACTGTTCAAAACCATTATTGTTTACTGTATAATTGATCATGATGTTATAGATTATTTTAGAACTTGGATTATTGAGACAGGCCTTTTGTTGGACTAATGATTACATTTGAGCTTCGCAATTATTTCAGAAACTGAACAGGCAAACATTAGTGCTTTATCTGTTTATTAATTTCCCTTTTCCTTCACTGTGAATTCATTTTAAGATCTTATTCTGGGAAAACAGGGAAAGCCTCGGTTTTGTTTCCACAGCATAATCTCATCAAACAACGTTTCCCTTAGAGACCTCCTCCTCCCAAGACTGTGTGTCAATCTTCTTTGTGTCTCGTTAGTCAGGAACAAAAGCCCAGCTCAGTCCACCTGGTGTTTGGAATGAGGAATCATCAGTCTCAAGGTCTCTAAACAGAGACATGTCACTCACATATAACAAGCTAATCAGCAAAGATCTTGGCTCAGAATTACACAAGGGGACTTACAATAGAAAAGGTGCCTGCCAAATAGTTTTTAATGAACACCTGCATCTCGCTTCAAATGTCTCTTGTGCTTTCATAAACAGATGTGTTTTTAAACGGGAAGGTCCCTCAACCTAAATTATAACAAGAGGCTAATTTGCACAAACCTTTTACATTTGTACAAACTGAGCTTTTAGTATAAATGCAGCTTTGAGTGAAACCACCAGGGGGCTCTGTACATTTCCAAATTCTTTCAAAAGGCTCTTGAGGAACCAAAACCATCTAAAGCAAGTACTTGATTCTTTAAATGAAATTTGTTTTAGTGAAATTGGGGAAATAAATGGTATTAGAAGACTTTGCCTTTTAAGTAATGTTTTAGTAATGTTTTGCCTTTGTATGATAAACTTTTTCATAGGTTAGTCAGTGGCCATTAGTGAAAATGTTTGTAAATGATAACAGTAGTATAATATATGATTATTAATTATTGAATTAAGTATAATAATGACAGCATACTTAAGATGACTCCACCGGTTTATACAAAACATGGTAATTCATATGGATGCAGCATTATTTTAGTGTGATTTAATAAAAGCAAAAATTCTGTCCATATAAAAGACATGGTGAATTTTACAAACTTGCTTTTTCATTATACATAGAAATAAAAACATAGACATATCTAATAAACATCTTAGCATTTATTTTGTCATGTCTTTTAAGGTGACGTCACTGTATATCTAAGACAATTTATGCTTTACCATCATCACTTGTATAAATCCTCACCTCCCACCAATGGGAGTTGTTTATAGAATTTGCCATAAACATGCTAAGTAAACATGAAGCTAATTGTTTGTAATTATCTGTAAGCTCCGATATTCAAGTGACCCCTAAGACTGAAGCAATAATGCCTCATATGGGTTTTCTCTCAAGACCTTTCACAAGATATCAAAATAATAAATCCTGAACTGTCAGAAAGACCCTCTCCATTTTTTTGTTTTATGAGGCGTGTTCTGTGCATTAGCTTCCTCCGAGCTGCTCTGTCAGACACTGGGAGGGAGCATTTACAGCTGGCCAGGCCAGGGGTGAACAGACACTGTCAGGACATCAGATGTTAGCGCGCTTGTGGTGCTTCAGCCTGCAGTATCTCATCTCTCTGACAGCCTTGCACTCCATCACTCTGATGCTGAGAAAATGGATGTCTGCTCCATGGAGCAACTGGCTCTGTGCTATAAGGTCAGCTGATCGTATGAGCTGGTGGTTGCCTGTTTGAAAAAAAGTCATAGGAAAGAGTTATTTTGTGTTTATGCAGTTGTATACCTCCCGTTTAAATATGTTTTATATTCATATTTCATATTCATGAAATATTCATATGTTATCTGTTAGCAAAATCCAAGAATTGAAATGCTCCACATAGCTTTGTTTGACCCTGATGAAGACAGTTTTATTAGTGGTATTTGATTGTCTCCAAGTGTCTCCAAAACAGTTGTTACTAAGGAGGTGCAATGACACCAAATTCCTAAAATAGTTTTAATGGTTAACTCCCGCTTTTTTTTAAATGCTGACTGGGAAATGCAAGTAACTGGGAACCTAAGTGACATGCTGAACTTGAAGACGTGTGTTTACTTTGTTAAATATCTCTGACAAGTAAAAGAGGGTGTAATAATGTTTCCCTTAAACTCAATCCACTACACTTGTGTTCCAGAATTCTGTATATTACTTTGGTGATCATTTTAATATTAATGTACTTTATACATTATACATACTTTACACATTAAATATAAATTATTCCTCTCTATTGCCATCTCTGTTCAAAACATAAAATTGCAAGTTGCTTCTGAAAACCTTATTATCACAAGTTATCACCTCTCAAAAAGCCATGCTGCTATTTACTCTCATTTTTCTTATTTGACTGCAGGCTCCCTGAGGTTTATTCGTTTTGACAACAGGTGATTTCCCAGATGTCACTGTTGGTTGTCATTTCAAACTTTCCAGATTAAAAGGCACCATCTGTAATGTATGATACACATATGATATAGCAGTATAATTTTTTTTCTAAACAAAAATGTTACATTTCGCAGCTTTAAATAATGCAGTAATGTTGTATAATTTAACCACCGTGGTCCTGAATTTAATTTGTTTACACAAAGCTGTTTTCTTGCCTTCATTCACATGCATGGATAGAATTTCAGCCAACAGGTGTTTGAGATAATCATGGTGCACTCCACCAATATTTCACATTTCAATCACCGTAGGACATTTAGAAAATATTTCACAACAATTACTGTATTGTACGGCCCATTAACGTTTCTTTCTGGGCCATGATTAATGTGAGGCTAGTCAAATGCCACTAAATTATTGGTCATGCTGCATTTGATTATAAATGGAATTTGATTGCATTAATTTGAACACTTCATTAGTATTTCTTTGCCATATACTGTAATAATATTCTGGTCATATGTGGTCATGTAACACTTGCTGTCCTTGACATTTGTGTCTTGGGGGGGTGGATCATTTTTCTTTGGCATCTTGTCAGTGTGGGGTATGGTTTGATTGACACTTGGCATTAAAAGGGTTAATGATGTCAACCCCCCCCAACCTCAACTATTGTAATGTAATGAAAATGGCAAAATCAAGTCTTATTTTGTAATATAGTACTTAATATAGTAACTATATTACAAAAGTATACGTAATATAGTAACTTAGTGTTGTGTTGTTGAACTGTTGAAAACAAAATAGAAACAGAATCTTTAAAATGTTGCATTTTTAATATCTGGCTGTGAAAGCTTATAAAAGACAGATTTTCAAAATGTACCTTTTCTTTGTGCTGAAGTTGACATCGAGATTTCCAATGAAGCAAAGTATTATATCATAATACAGAATTTTTATTTTAAATGTCAACCACCACATAGTTGTACATCCTTTACAAGCATAATAAGCATTTGAATGTAACATTTAGCTACTTCAGTCCTCCACTGTACTCTGTCTTCCAGAATGACATTTACTGCCTGAGGGCTTATATTACTACACTCACAGATTCAGCACCATCCCTCATCTCCTCTCATTTCTTTTACCCAGAAAATCTCAGAAGAGAGACTAGCTGTCATCCACCGTGTCCTTGGGACAGGCTGCTGCTCACAGGTTATCAGAGTGTCATGAATACCTAACAGAGCAAAGCTTCTATACATTGATGTCGTTTGCACAACGGTGCAGTATTGATAAACTTGTTTGGTTTTTCTATTTAGAATGTAGAAAGTAAAATCTTGTTTCCCCCTTTAGTAAATGTATGCTGCTTTTTGCTGTTTTAGTAGATTTTGCTCAGCATGTTTTGCCAGTATTTTGCCAGCTCAGTAAATTCACTGCGGAGGGAATTGAACTGATTCGTTTAAACTGTTGAACGGCTAGTATTAGTGTTAGCACTATGCTGGCTAGAGCATGTTGGTGAGAAGCATTAATAAGCATTAAAATGCATAGTGCACTAAAATAGTAATTAGAATTGTTACTAAAATAGTAAAATTGTAATTAAAATAGAACTTTTCATCAATGCTTAAATACTAAAATAACTGTAATTAAATAAGAACTTTTCAGCAACACTTAAAAATTAACTAAAATAATTGTTGTTGTAAAATAATAATTAAATGAGATGTTTATTTATCAATGCTTTTTTTCACTTCATCTGCTATATTTCCCTTAAGCTTGGCACAACAATTCCAGCATGTTGCCTTCTCCTGGAATGTGATGCTGCCTTGGAATTAGGAAATTTGCTAAGAATGCATCATTTATAGCAACAGATTATGAGCCCTAAAATGTTGGGTTTGTAGGAAGCTTGTGAAACTCAGTGAGTCTCTTTGTTTTGATGTTCTGGCCCCACAATGCTCACAGACCTGGACAAGATGTAGAAAGCTCTTGCGTCATAACCCTTGACAAAAACCCATTTGCTTCCTGCACACACACACAAACACACACACACACACACACACACATTACCTAGAAAAGGTGGTTAGCCTCTTTACAAATGCATGCACATGGCAGGCTGTTGAGGTAACTAGGCAACCAGGCTTCTCATAATGAAGAATTTGTATGTGATGTGGTCTCCTGTTTCTATTAACAATTGTCTGCACACTCTCAGACAAGTTTACTGATGAGTTTATGGGACCAATAGAATTCTATGTTTTATTCTAATAACATAGTTGCTGTTGATAGAAATTAGTTTGCCATATATACTGGCCCATTAGCCAAATTAAATGTCATCTCTGGAAGCAGGGTTTATCATGTTTGATGGACTGAAGCAGGTGTCCCTGTTCATGTTATGTCTGCATCAGCTGAATACATTTAAGCAGGAGTTGAAATATCAACTCCACTGTCACCTGTTTCCCGTATAATTGCTTTGTCCCATCAATAAAGCAAACGCGAGTCTGTGGCTCAGGTCATTGTGTTTAAATCTTAGCTTCAGACATAAATTGAGGGGCTAGTTAAATTATATTGCTGTGTGTGTGTGTGGGGGGGGGGTT
>JBAJNP010011384.1:0-14851 GCA_036877545.1 Yasuhikotakia modesta
GCAGTTGTTTTAGAATAAAGAATCTTTGTGTTCAAACACCACTGACCTCTCTCATTAGGATCTGGGCTCTCTGCACAAACACAGAGGGGCTGGAGACGTCAAACCTCTGCTGCAGTCCTTCTAAACTCAGCGTCTCCACCTTCTCATAGCAGCTCTGCATCTTCACAGGATGGAAGGCAAGCATGGAGATCTTCTCCATGTGCTTAACAACAAATAAGAGAGTTAGCATAACTGTGCCCATGATGCAGTATATATATTTAATTGATCTGTCATCTGTCTTCACACCTCTCCAAGTTTTTCCTTGTTGCCATCATTGAGGAGGTTCTTGCTCATGTCCACCAGCTCCCTGAAGAACAAGTCTCGCACCTCAAAGAAGCCTCTGCTGGTGGGTTCCATCAGAGCCTCCAGGATGGAGCTGATGTACGGCTGGATGCTCACCTTCAGAAGCTTCTCTGCCTTGGGCAGCACCAGAGCTACAACCAGACAAATACCCTTTAATTTAGCTGCATTCATGGTTAGTCATTATCTATTTAAAGATTAACTTCATATAAACCTCCATCAAAGCTCCCCAAAGCAAACAACAGTATTATAACTTTATGGATTTGAAAGGTGAATGATGACATTTGAGGGATCTCCAGTTTAAATGGGGGTTTTAGATGTACAGTCCTGCTAAACCATCACCTCTAATTTTGCCGGTCACATGTTCTTTGGATGTGATGATCTGGTCCATGTCTGTGCGTATGGTGGCCTCCAGTGGAGGGCAACCGGCCTCGCAGCTCTGCACTATTGCGTCATACTGGGCCTGAGCTTGGTTCTGAACCAGCCCGTACACTGCATCTGATATCTTATCACAAACAAGACAGTAGATCAAATGGCGGTAAAAAAACCCTACAAAATATAAACTCTACATTGTCTACATTGCATTACATTACAAGATATCATTACAATGGGAGATACCATTTTGTGAATGATGGCTATTGAAATTCTGTAAGGAAGTAGAAACGCTTATATCCATGACATACCAGCATCCAATTTCTCTGTCTCTCATGCATCTTGCCCTTCAGTTTGGGGGTGATGAGGTCTCTCATCTCAGGGAGTAGGGTCTCCATCACCAGGTTGGCAAGGATCTGTGAAGATAGTAACTTCTAAAACTTCTACATTTCTAACTGCATGAAAACAGAACAAACAGCACACACTCTTTGAAAAGGCAGTCATTCCTGGAGAATCCACAAAATGTGAAACATGTTTCTAACGTTGCGTGTTTGTGTGAAATTTAGATGGTAGAAGCCTGGAGGCCATTTTACTTCATTCCCATCGTTCTCAACTCCCTGAGAGATTAAAGCAGCAGCCAGGCCTGCCTGCAGCACACTTACACTTCACAACTGCCAGACTGGTCTAGATGTAGATCATATATCATTCAGCTAGTTATTGTAATGTTCTCCTAGGGTACGTAACACTTATTAGTGTATTACATCAAAGGCCAGGCAATATAACCTTGTGGGTACTTTGCTAGGTATATTGTGAACATGTTTAATCCCAAACCCATGAGATAATACGAGATGAGTGAAATAAAGTAAAAGCTAAAACAATACTTGTGTGAATCTATCAGCAAGATACAATAACGAAATTAAAATTCACAAGACATGTTGATACACAGATTAAACACTGACATTATAGCTTGTTATTATAATTTGTAAAGAAAATTAGTTACTTGTTCATTAGATCTTGGGACCACTAAAGAATAATTCAATTAAATGTATATAATGTCATAAACATTGTGTGTGTGGGTCCGTGTGTGTGTGGGTCTGTGTGTGTGTATACCTGTGGAGGTGCTCCACACATCATGTCCCAGGTCCCATAGTGACCATGAGCCTGACGATAGAGTCGCACTGCATCTGTGAATGCAGGTGTCTGAACCTTACATTCCTCAGACAGTCCTAGAGATGACAAACAGGGACCGCATCATAAACACAGGCAAGCAAATAACACATTTAGCCATTTTAACCACATTATTAAGAGACAAATGCCATGGACAGTCATTACTAAACATGACACCATAACATTGACATCAATGACATCATAACATTGCACAGTTCCTCCACATTTAATGAAGTGAGAAAAACAGGGGACATAAAACAGAAGAGACAATATTTTTACCACTAAACCACAGAACACCTAAATCTGCATTGGTCAAACACTTTACAGGAAGCACAGCTTCGTCATGTTACCATGGCAACTCCCTAAACACTGCCTTGGTAACAGGATTGTATCGTCATGCAGATAAAATGAACCTGATTTGTGAAACTGGGAATAAACAGTCCAACTATTTGCAGACATTTGTTTTAAATTCAGTACAAGCTGTCATGCAAATCTCTGGCTATGTTCACACAGTTGTCACTCCTGTATTTTATTATGCAAATTTTTTATGTATATTCAAACATAATTTGTTTTTAAACTACAACTGAAATGAACAATTCCCACCCTTATAATTTGAGAGCAATTTAGGAGTGAGTTCAGTTAGTACATGTGCAGTGTGAACAGATAAATTTAGTGCTAGTTTTTCCTGATAAGTCACCATATTGGATATATAACGAATCACTGTTACTGTGGTTACATTCTTAATTCACTGTTATAGCTGTGAATAACCAAACAGTGAAGGGTTAATAACGCATTTCCTGTAAAAGCAATTTATCCTCCCACATGTGTGTGAGAGAGCTTGAACTCGTACAAAGAGAGGAAGCTGGAGCAGCCTGGGTGGGTGTGGGGGCTGGTGGAGGGTGGGCAGGAAGTCCAGTAGTGTTTGAGTGCACACATAGCGCAAGTGTGTTTCTGAACATGTGAGGAGAGGTGTAACATGAAAACAGACAGACCAGCGTTATGGGCCACTTATTCTGGTATAGCTTCACTGCACAAACAACTGATCTTATGTCAGTCCCTAAGCAGAGGAAATGAGACCATTTTGAAAAACAAAACCTTTACATACAACTTCTAATTTTACTACAAACAGTTGCACAACATGATACTTGGCTCAGATGACATTATTGTTTATTTGATCACTTTAAGACATCATGTCACTGTGTTTAAGTATTCATGTTTAGTGCTCAGGAATTCTAATTATTCCAGTTATTTCCCAATATTTGTCACTCAAATGACATTCAATACGCTTTCAAAGAATACCTTTGCGTTTGGACACTGGAGAAGTTTCAAACCACATGGACTCAATTTATTAACAAATCCATAAACCTTAGGTTGCCCAGTAAAACCTTAACCTGAGATTGACACGTACCATATATAACATTGAATCAATGAGGTGTGTGTGGGGCAGGGCGCTCTGTTTGTCTGACCAATAGCAGATGTGCGTGGAATATTCTGGAATCCTGTTTAAAACACAATTTTCCCAATTCTGTTTGGTGCTACTGGTGGCACAGGAATTGCACAATTTAAGCAACATTTTGCATGTAAATTGCACCGAATAAAAACATGCCGAGACTTGTCAGGGTCAAGCCCTGATCTAGCGCTGTTCATGCATGCTTGGGTTCACTCCTTTGGGAAACAAGTCAAAGAATAACAGCATCCTATTGGAGCACAGAATGTTCCTCCATTTAGAGTTCTGGCACTTTTGGAAGCTTTTGCGTTTCATACAAATTCTTCTGTGTGCTTAATATATTGCATTTCATGTCACATTTAGCTTCTCACGGTGACCAGAAAGAGACCACAAAACTTTCAATATTCTCACCATAACCATATTTACACCAAGTGTGCATATGGCTCGTGTTTTCAGCAATAATAGATTCCTAACAGAGCCAACTTTAGTCTAATAAAACAAATGCTGGGGAACAATTTTATGACTAAAATGCTTTTAGCATCATGTGGCAAAGAGTCAGTGTACACATTTGTGGTTGGAAGAAAAGTGCCAAAATGAGTTTTGGCAATGAGAACTGTTTTAATGAATCATAATTCAACAAACACAACAGATTGAGGTTTGAATTTGCTTAAAATATCAATGGTAAGAAAAAGGGTCCCCCACCACCAACCTTAACTCTACCCTTATCCACTATTCTGACAGGTTAAAGCATTTAAATCAGCAGTCGATGTATGAGTCACCACTTGATTTACCCATAGCTTTCATCTAAACATAGGGTTTGTCCTAAACAGTGTCATGGTGATCACAGACATATCCACAAAACAACTTATCAAGCAATGTTACATAATAAAAACACTAGAAGGAGTGCGAACACTGAACTATATTACCACAGACAGCTTGCCTAATGCTGAGGCATTAGGAACTATTAGACTAGACAACTCGATAACTAGACATTAAATAACTCAACATTTTAAGATAATTTAAAAAAATGAAAGGYWATACTGGGTTATACCGGTTATACTGTATATCTAGGTTATACTGTTTAAAAACACAGAAATGTTATGATATGACCTTAAAATGTTTGACCACTCATTGCATTCGGTCTAACAGCAATGATAGCATGTCCTACTTGTCTGTTAAACTTTGTGCATGTTTGTGTGTTTGAGTGGGAATGGCTTCAGAGAGTGCTATGAAGAGAGCTGTGATCTTTTCCTTTTTAAAACTAGCATGCTAGCACTCATCGTTAAGCCATAAAGTTTGATACTTTATCACTTAGACTGACAAAAAGAATTAAGTAGATTCTGTCTTGTCTCTTATATCAAAGAGCAAATCACAGGATTAAATTCCATTATGTGATTTCAGAATGGGCACAGTGGCCTCAACAAAACTTTCACATTCTCTGCTAACTGCTAAACTTCTAACTAACAGTGAACAAGGTTAGTAAGAGTTTAACATCCATAAAATATTTCAAGGAACATTTTTAAGACGGCTAATGAATAGCACAGAACCTTACCAGAACTGAACCAGCCCTTATTAGGAAAAAGGTTCTGCAGATGTGCTTTCATACAGAACATGCTACACACAGCAGGGATTTGGCTAAGGCAAGCGCACACACTCAGAGGAGGCCTCCGTCCCTGGGGGACATTACTGCCCTCGCCGCAGTGTGCGTTCCCTCACGCCAGCCTCCTGTACAAACTGAATTATGGGTTGAGAGCTCCAGCTGTGGCCAGTCTGGAATCTGGACTACATGGGAAAAACAACTTTAGCAGCCATAGAAGCCGACATGAGAGTTCTGTGAGAGAACCTTATGCCCAGCCTCTACAGTATTGTACCACACAGTGAGAGAGAATAATACCTAATCATAATACATCACTTCCAAACACAGACCTTTTTCTTATATGACAACAATTAGGACCATCGCTATTATTTTGGGGGTCCCAGAAATTAGTTGTATGGGTGGGGGGCCCAGTGAGGAGGCTACAGTATGACATAATAGGCCTTGGTTGTACCACCTGACAACGGCCCTGGTTTCAAGCAAAACAAGTTTGTTGTTGCCCAACTTTCCATGCATGTCAGGCAGGTGAAGTAAACACAATAAATGATTGACAGACACTTATCGTACTCCTCAAATAAACAAGTGCGCTCTTGTTTATGTGGCATGACAAGAAATATATCAGCAAATCTGCCAATGAAAGGCTGAAACTCTCACAGTAACAATGAACCTTTATGAAACTCCAAAAACAACAAAGAACTAGTTGCCTTAAGCATGGTGCAACTAAATTTACACAAGAGCAAATTCTTCAGTAAGTTTTGTAAGCCTGAGTCAAGTGTATATTGAGCTTATTGCACATATTGCACGTCTAGTCAGAATTATCCTTGAGGAGAATCACACAAACAAACGTCTGTTCGAACCGTGTTTAAAATAACACAGAAAGACAGTTGAATGATGTTTGACAATGACACGCTATATAAAGTTACAGACGTTCTACAGAATAAACAGTCAGAGCTCAGATGTGACAGATTTGTCCATGACCTCATCCAGAATTGTTTTACAGCCCTGAGCGCTAAAATTCTTTCTATTATCAAACAGGACAAATGAATAGAATCAACCGTGCCAAGCGTTCCGCTCGAGTTTCCTCTTTGATACGTCTTTAAAAATAACATCACTTGGGATCAACTTGTCAAGCACAGCGCTTGTAACCCCAAGGTCACAGTTCGACTCTGGGATCATGAAATGTATGAGACTTTGAATTGCATTTAAGTCATTTTGGATAAACACATAAGTGTAAACATAAGACTCACCATTATTGGTGTGCCGGACGCAGTCCTGGAATACAGCGCTCCATTTCTGCTGCTCCTTCTCGGTCACCACACAGAAATAATAGTGACGCGCATAAGGGTGCCAGAGTATGAGGGGAAACTGTGTCGCACATTTCAGAAATGGAGAACTGCCAACTTTAGCTTTCACACCTGGAAAACATGTGTCACATGACCAGACGAGTAGATATTGACATCCTCATAGTCAGCATTATCACAGCTGCTCAAAGATCACAGCCTCACTCCCTCCATCTCTCTCTACTCTATCAATTCTTATCTGAGGCCATGACTCAACCCTCATTTCCTTAATGCAAAGTTAATTACCATGTGATGAAGTTTAATTGACATAAGTTTAATTGTTACAATAAGGCACTGATAACGCAAGACCTCTGGAACAGGCTAAGCATTCAATTACACTCTAAAAGTATAATTTATTTTAAAAGTATAGCAACAAAACCTAAACATCTGTTAACATAAGCAAACAATATGCAGTTTGCTTAATGATTTAGTCTATCTAAAGTTTAAAGTCCATTTTTGTTACAATATTGTGACGATTATGTGAAGTTAGTAACTTTCACACGATTCACGCAATGATACCAAAAAGGTACGTGACCAGTGAGTCAATTTTTAAATAAATAAATACTTTTGTAAAAGGTGGAATATGATTTTCTCTGGCTGTCATGCCAACAGAGCTTAAAATGTTTTGATTCCAGAACATTCCACTAGAACGTTCCTCCATGTTCTTCTCATTTTTAGCTCCCTTATTAACACTGACCTGGCAGGCTGGTGTTAAGCAGCTCCAGATATTCTTCCATTGAGGTCAGGACCCTGTAGCCGGCGCAGCTGATTGTGCCTTTAGGATGCAAACCTCTGTCATGGGCCTGAATTAAAACAGATGATGACATCAGAGAGGAAACAGATGTGTGCTCACTGGTTGATCAATATGAACTCAATCAATATGAAAGAATTGATGCTGATATACAGTAGACACTCTATATATGAAATATGAATGAAAATTTAAAATTGAATTCAAATCTTTTTATTACAAATAATGTTACCATAAATATAAATCTTGAAATGTTCATGAAATGAAATGTTTTAAAAAATGTGTTTGAAATTCAAAACAGATTTCAATGTGTGAGCGTTAACAAAAATTGACAACTACGTTACTCTACCTGTTTATTTTCAAAGTAGTTGATATTGTAGGAATCGGGAATAAACAGAAAACGGTTTCTCCATTTTTTGTTTTCTTCTAGGTACTGGAATAAAGCCCCTGAGAAGATGGACTTATTCTGAAGCGGCATCTGAAAAAAGAAAAGACAGGAACTGAAGTGGGTTACAACAGTTTATAAACGGATTGTTGTCCCTCTGTGTTTACAGAGACTCTGAAGTCTAATTACACATACAGAGAGATGTTAGGACTGGAAGTATTTAAACTCTATTTATTTAACTCTTTACCCACCCAGTATGCGTGCAAGAGTCTGTCACGCTCCATTATCAAATGCAGTTTACAGATACTGTACATGCCTGTGCAAACATACTGTACATGGGAAACGTATGTAACTTTAAGGAAGCATGTAAAATCTGTTCTGAAGGGAGAACCATTTTGTAATGGTGTGTTTCTACTGTACATAGTGTATTCTGTTTAAAAAGCTGTGCAGTGTTAGTAAACAAGCAAACAAATTTCACTCTAGATCTTCAACAGTGTTTCACACCGAAGCTCAGATCAGTCTGGGAAATTGAACGATGGATGAAATGAAACTGAGCTGAAAAAGAGGAAGAGAGAAAGGGTGGCGTTTTACCTTCCTGTGCAGGAGCTGCGGCTGAAGTCCTCCTCCGCCCTCAATATCATAGCGCATCTTATTAAAGAGAGCAACAGCGTACTGCTGCTCATACAGCCGGCCGAACTCTCCCATCAGCTCTCCTGTACGTGCTGAGAAACACAAACAATCAACAAAACAATCAGGCTATAATAGAGTGAGAGAACGGACCAGATGTATGACAGAATCTATGGCACAAGCACTTACCACAGACTATAATTTAGTCCATTTGTTATAAAGAATGTTAAATGTGTTTATAGTGGAATAAAACAACAGAAGCATAGAAGGCAATGAAACATTTAAAATATGCACTATTTGTTTTAAAAGCATAACATAAGAAATAAATGATTTAGCAGAGCGAGCGCTACTTCTGAACCAGTTGCTTTGGTATTTTAACCCTTCCTGTTGCTCTGCTATAAAAAGCTGCTTTACAAATCAATGGGCATTAAACATTAACCAGATTTCACACTGAACTTCATGTATCTGATCAGAAGAGATTAGAATGTTTGAACTTCGCTGGTTTGTTTTTCACATGCATGTGAAAGCAAATCAACACTGCAGCTGGAGTAAGAACAAAAGATCTCCTGACTGCTTTTTCGTGGGATGTTTTCCAAAAGAATTATAGGACTTGTTGTAAAGTTTCAGAGGTCCAGAGAAACGGGCCCAAAAAAAACATTCCAATCCATTGACTTACAAATGTAAAGATGCCATTAACCTACAGGGGGGATAAATGAGGCACTTGAAATGTTTAAAGAATGGTAGACGCACACACACACGATTTATGAGGACTCATGAGAGACATAATGGTTTAATACTGTGCAAACTGTGTATTCTATCCTCTAGCTCTCATAGAAAACTTGTGGCTTTTAGTTTACCAAAAAAAATCATTATTTTGTATGTTTTTAAGGGATTTAGTTTGAGGACAAAAGGAAGTGCCCCTGTATTCCATGTTTACGTTGTTAAACGTTATACACATTTCCTCAAAACCACACACGCACGCATGAACACACACACAGCCATTTCCTATTGCCTGTATAAGCCCACTAAGCTCAGACTAAGAAAAGGTCATTGACATCACCTGCTCATTAACAATTATTACAACATAGCCCAACTGACTCAATTTCAAAGTTAATCTCCATCTACTGACACACCCATTGGAATCCAAGTGAAGCACAATAATGACATCTTGAGAGGTTATATGTCATTATCATGAAGTATAAAGAAACTGAAGTCTCATTCTCAGGAGCAGAGCGGTGTACATCACATCCATATATCAAAGCGCTCAACTCCAGCAGGACCGTCAACATCAAAGTTCCCATCACAGATGATGATAAACAGACCCAACTTGTAGTATTTACATATTTCAGTCTGTCAAATGTGCTCAGAAACACCCTAAACAGTCCCTCTCTGATTTTGTACGGTTTAAACTGCAGTAATGAGGAATCTCTGGAGCTCTGACAGATGGTTGAGGGAGATTATAAGCAATCTATCATATTTGCCCTATAAAGTCAGAATGTATAATTAAATGAACTGCTAAAGCCATTAGGCAGTCATTCAGGCCATACTTCACACAGGGGAATGTGAAAATGGAGACAGGGAGACTGGGGCAAAATTCTCCCTGACCGTCTGCAATGCTTAAAAATGGCTTTTTACTTCAAGTTGTTACACAGTCTCGCTATAAATGCTGTATACTGGGTCACCTTGTTTCAGGTCTCATACATTTTATTTACGAGGTTAATAACATTGATTGGTCAAGTACAGCACACAAGGGTTATGCCTGTCCAACATTAAAGCTCTACCACCATTTTAAAATTTCAACATAGCATTTGTTGTTCAACTTAGCCCAGGTTAAAAATGGCCTCAACCTGGGATTCAAAGAGAGCGTTAACCCAGGGTTAAGCACAGTCAGAAATATCTTGAGGTAATCTTGGAGACTGTGGGCAGAGTTTGCTGAACATGACATAAAAGCAAGAAGCAAACAGCCAATGCTCACCAGCCTGAGGCATCTGGAGGTGTCATTTTTATAAATTACATTTACCTACAATTAAGATCACACTTAAGGCACACCTGTTTTGACTCAAATGAGGTATGAGGTGTCAAATCTTTGTGCTGAGGCAGTGATGGTGGGAACAGCCGACAAGGGCTGGGCTTCTTACTGATTCATCGTTTGCACACTGATTCAACATTAATCTTAAACAAACATCCTTTGACCAATCCCACAATGCACCACTCCCATGCCAAATCATTTCATACACACAAAATTTCACAACCCACAAGTCTCATCACACGTCCAAATAATTAGGTTATTGTTGCGACTGATGTCAACACAAAATTAATCATCTGATTAATTTATATTTCTAAAATACAATCAATAATCAAGAAATGATCAATTTCTTGGTTTTATTATATGCTGGTTGAGATTTTATAAAAGAGTAATGTTTTTAAAACATTATGACTCCACTAGCGGCTACACTACAACCCCATCACGTGGGTGGGGGTTTGGGGGGGGGGGGGTGTAGCTGGCCTTCAGGGGATGCGGAAGGAGGAAAAGGAAGTTTCACTGGAATGTGTTTCTGTCAGATCAGAGAAAAGAGTGAGAGTTGCAGTGGGAAACCTGTGGGCTCGGATCCTGAAATTGACAAGGGGAACGCACAAGAACATTCTAAAACATTAGAGAACGGTACCTGAAAAACAAACAATGACAATGTCTGAAATTTAGGATTTTCTTTGGAATGTATTTTTACACATTTTATATTTAAGAATGACAGGAAATGAGTACAAGCAGAAGAGATTTCTTTGAGAGGCTTTAAAGCACAGATCACAAGCAGGTCTGTGACACAGGCTGTGCTTGTATGTGTGTGTTGTCTGTTTATGAGTCACACACTGAACGAGTCTCATGTGATACTTTGGAGGCTGCCACCACTCTCAATTTCATTACAAGCTGAAGAAAATCAGGTTAGCTTTACCACAGCGGTCAATTAAAAGTAACGCTAAGAAGCCTTACTGACAACACTCACTGGCAATTTATTCCCCGACATCACAACGGCTCAACAGTGTCTTATATCACAGAGAAACACAATTATGTTAATATAGCTTCATCAGTTATTTCTTGCATAGATCCTTCAGGTCTCAGGTTTGTAGTTTGTCTTGCACCTTGTGCTGAATCAACCAATAATGATCTGAACATTAAAGAACAAACGGAGGAATCATAGAGTCTTGTAGAAATCTTTTCACATTTATTTTTGCTTGTCTAGTTAATACACACTGAAGCTCACAGCATGAAATCCCTCAACTCTTCGATCAAGGGCTTATTCTGTTCCTTCAAATAGAACAACGTTGCAAAATTCTTCCTTTTAATTAGCCGACACGCTTCAAGCCTGTTAACTAATTGCTTACAAGTACAAAGCAATGAAGAAGTTTGTTGACTATGTTTTGTTTGTTGACTACAGTTGCAGAGCGTATCACTTAACAAACCAGTAATGGAGGCTTAAACTTAATGCAATTAAATTACATTTAATAGTATGAATGTGTTTTAGGGCTTAAAACCTCAGAGAAATCTTAAGAGAAGCTCCTGTATTTGTGTGGCTCAGGTGTAAATCCAATTTTTGATCATTCTTTATACATATTTAACATAAGGTACTATTAATCTGGTTTATAAAATGTTTTGCTACAATTTTTAAATGAATGGATTTTGAATTAAAAAGGGCAAAAACTGTTCAGATAACACAAGCTAGCTCAAGTCAGCTTTTGGTAGCCCTAAATTAAATGGAAAGGGCAGGCAACTCAGAAGAATATGGCAATTAAGTGGCTTGTTTGAGGACACTGTGGCAAGGCAGTAACTTTACAGTGTATTTGCTTTCAAAGAGAATAACTTGCACAGACCATTAGTGGACGGTTATGCTGCTAAGCACATGCACAGACTCTTGTTATATGATGGTCTGTAGTTAAGTGAAGCATGTTTTAAACATGCTGTGCGCTTTGTTTGCTTTAATTGTCTTGAGAGCCTCATTGGTGCTGAGTCCAACATCAAGTATGTCTTACTTTCATCATGGAAAATTGCCATTTAAACCTACACTGGCTAAAAAAAAAAAAAAGAGCACAAAGCGTTAACTTAACTAGCTGACTCCCATATCTTCAACATAGACCACAGTTTCATTGCAAAAACACTAAAAAGCCAAAATCTGTGCTTCTTATTTTCTTATTGTGACACTGACATTCCAGTCAGATGATTCCTGAAGTCTAACTCTGGAGGAATGTCCATTTTTGGTCTAAATTCCAGTCCATTCTGTGGATGTCTAAGAATTGCTCACTTGTGAAAATGATCGGCTAGAATTTACAAATGTGAAGACACACACACATATTTGGGGAGGATTGTGCACCCATACACGTACCTCACTTTGAGGCTTTTTTGGCGTTCCATTGCTCCAGAAACACCCCACCACAGGGCAAACATTCCTTGGAGCATTTCCTGCACAAACCCCCTTCTTCCCCCTTTTCAGTGACGTGAGGGCTTCTCAAAACATCTCCCAATCCACAACACAACAAGATTTGTGCCAAAACATGTTTCATCAAACATGAAAATCCTAAAACTATACAAAACAATCTTAAATATACAAACAATATAAAAAACTGAAGGGGATTGCTAATTTTGTGACAGGAAGTACTGATGTCATTCTGTTACCCGCCCACTATTCCGAGATCATGATCTCATTCATTCTCTGGACTACATAAAGACAAAAAGGGAAAAGAAGTGACGTTCTACCCCAGACATTTTTCAGACTGGGGGATTCCCTTTAACTTTAAAGTTTAAGCCAACTTTTAACCAATTAATGAAAGCTGAGGTCTCACAGTCTAAACCCCAACAGACCACAGCCTACTACAAACATCACATGATCTAAACCAGCAGTGCCCCAAATCTATAACAAACCAAAACATTGCAGAGGAACCTGATAAGATTAGGGCACCACCCGCTTAGTCAAATCACAGCCTGCATGAATTAATTGAGAATATTTCACACAGTTTCAAAGCACAAACTAACACTGTGAGCCTGGATGCCCTCCTGAAGCGTCTTTCTAAGGTTATCCAAACGTTAGAGGAATGTATCGTCCTGACAGACTCCTCACTGATGTTAGGCTCTGCATGCATTCCTGAGATTCCATATCTGATGTGATTTTTCCCAAAATTCTTTAAAACAAGAGCGAAGCTGGAAAGTTAATAGTCCTCATTTCCTTCCCAAGTGGGATATTGTCAACAAATTTAGCAAAGGACAGCAGATAAAGACATTTGTTGTCATTTAAATGAACTCAAATTTATCTTGCGAGATGTTTCACAATTTATTAACTAATCATTAATTCTAGTAAAACTATTTTCTAGGCATTTTCTGAAACCTGTTCAGTCCTGCTCACACCTGACCACAGCTCTGAAGAAAAACTGCACACCTCACCAAAAATCATTAAAAGTTTGTCTTACATACAACTGAAAAGTTTGTTTAATAAAAACCAACACTAACAATTGTTAAATTGTGAAGGTGAAGAGAAGATTTTGTAAATCTGGGCCAAGTACTGCAACATTTGAACCTTGCAGTTTTTCCTTAGCACTCAGTATCTGGGATGTTTGTATCTCACATCGTGTATCTCATGGCCCATAAAGTTTATGCTCCCTGTATCCCAATACTCTCAAACGGGAAACAATCTGCCACGTCGCAACAAATGATCGTATCGGTTTTGTAAGGGAACAGCACAAAGTTTATTTATTTGGGGTGGTATGCAAACTATTTCCCCCCAAACCCTGACCAACAGCTGAAAACAACGACGCCGTTTTGCCTTGTAACACCGTTCTTTCGCAAGACCATATTTCACATACCAGCCCTGGCTGTCCAGCACGTTTTGCTTGTAAGACACTTTTATCAGAAAGGGACAATTTAAACACTTACCTGTAATAATCTCCCGCTTGCCCTCATCGAGGTGGGTTGAGATCAGATCCCCCATCGCGTCGCTTTATTTGACAAATCGGGCTGGATCGGACAACTTCGTCTCCAAAGTGCAGCTGTTGACGGGCGCTGGTTTCTTATGATAAGATACGAAGAGAAGTTGATTTGAGCGGCTCCTCCCACTCGGATCTGGAATTACAAAAAGTTGACAGGCATATTCCCGAAGTGCTGGAAAAATAAAGCCTAGTTTTTCATACCTCCTAACTTTACGTTTCTTAAATCCTGCTTCAGATACGCGCTCCGCGTCTTAGTACAATTTGTGTAAGAGGCGCGTAAGGCGTGGCTTTACAGATCTGCGTTCACCTCCAATTAGAGGCGGGGCTCTGCGGTTATTAATACTAATACCAATAAAAAACAACAAAACAAAGGGAATAAACAACTTTATTGACGAATGAAACATTGCAAAACAAACCAAGTAAATAAATAACAATGTATAGTATAAACGTGTAACCCAATGCAATGTGTTTATTCTAGTTCTGCAATAGCCGACAGTTTATTTTGTCATAGACATATCAGGTCGTTGTCGCCCTCTAGTGGTATTATTGTATGTAATATTACAGGAGCGTGTACACCGTTACCTCAAAAATGATCATTATTCGAGATATTATAATAATTATTATATCTATTAATAATATCTCATATGTTTGGTCACCAGGAGAATAAGCTTTAATTTACACAGTATTATTTCTTTTGGGATATTAGAGGGACATATGTATATATTATGGTATTGAGTTTGTGCAGTATAAACACTTAACGTGTGTGTTAACATAAAACTTAACGTGTGTGTTGTGTTTGGGGGGCGGGGTTAGTGTGTGTGTGTGTGTGTGTGTGTGGGATTAAGAATCGACGCAGGCAGAGAGA
>JBAJNP010011385.1:0-14851 GCA_036877545.1 Yasuhikotakia modesta
GGGTGTAACTTTGTGTTGTTTTGATTGCTTTTTCTAAAAGTGATTTTCTTAGAGACTGACTCAATGGTCCTAACCTCCTGCCTCTAGTGATCTCTCTCACTGCTACCATGAGGACATAGTTCAGCTTTCAGTGGAATATTGAAGCCGTAATATGATTGGTTGCTGAAACGTTCTATTAGCTTGACTGCAAATTTGTGACCCGGAGGGCAAACCTTGTGATTTTTCATAATGGGTGGGCTACAGTTGTGAAGGCTGCTTTAAAAAACATAAGCAGTAAAATTATACTGTTCTGCCCAAATTCAGGATGAAGGCAAACGCCTTATAAGATCAAAAACAATCCCAGAATGCATTGCAGTGAGGCAAATAAAAACACAAAATGGTGATTAAATTTGCAGAAAATGCTAATATAATAATATCTATAAATATGTTTTTTCTTGTAATGCTGCATAAATGTTTTATGCAACGCTTCATATAGTTATTGCTTCATATAGTAATAGCGTTATAGTGTTATTTTAGTAAGTAACATCCTAATTCAAAACAATTGGAGTCATATAGCTATTTTATGCAATTTTTGTCATGTGTTAATGTGTCTCACCACACACACACTTCGTCGCTCACTGTTATTTTTTAGTTAGCATTGTAGTTATTAGCACACAGCAATGCAGCTCACAGGATTTGAGCCTTTTTTCCCCTCAATTTTTCTTCTACAACAACTGAAAAAGCCAGAGAAGCAAAGTTTTACTAAGAGGCCTGTATGACAGCCCATTCCTCCAGCCCACGATCGATCAGTTTCATGGTGTAATCCATCCCCGGCCCACCGCAGCTGTCCAGCCCCCTGCCTCTCATGTGTGGCTGATATACTGATGTCTTCATAAAGCCTTCCCTCCAGCGCATGCAGCATTTCTAATGTACCTGTGAGGGGTTTTAGACCTGTGAAGATTAGCTTTTCCTAGGAAACGTGTTTGTGGTTGCTGTTGTGCGTCTCTGAATGATATAGGAATTAATATATTCATATAGAAAATATTTATTCATTATATGCGTTTTGCTAACTAGCGGTTGCGTATGTATCCGCGTATTTTAGGAGACTACAGTGTTTTGTGCTAATTTTATTCATTTGTTCTGTCAGTCATTTCCAAGCTTAATACCTACGTAAATTTAATATCCTAGTCTCCTTTTCCAACACTTCCCATGCAGGACTTTCTTAAAATGGTTTTATTAATTTAATTTATTTCTTTGCTTTACTTTCACTTTAAACGAATTATAAAACTATACTCGACCAATCTGAACCAATAAACTGATTTACTCTTTGCATAGCATATATGATTTGAGCTCTGCTCCTTATAAAAGCCTTTTTATTCGACTTAAAATGTTTCAGTGGCGCTATTTATTGGCCTTCAAAACAGATTTAAACACAGAGACTTATAGCGCTACACGTTTTGGATGTTTTTAAAGGATATTTACACCTGTGTACAGCCCAGTGTGAAAACAAACGCGTATGAACAGCTAGGTCATTAATTCGGTGTTTAGCTTTCACCTCTAATTTGACTAGCACCTCTGCGGTCTGAGCTAGCATGCACACGTCCAGCTCTCGAATGGCCCGGCATTGGGTCCCGCTGTGACCTTGGCAGAAAATGATTGAGAGATAGAATCACATTCCGCAGCAGCGCTCCGGAATTGGAGACGGAGCGTGTCCGGATGCCGCGTCCCTCTCTGCCCTCTAAACTTGCTCCGCCCTGGCGCAATCGTTTTATTGCCTGGAAGCTGACGTTTTGGTTGAACTTTCCCACCTAAAACTCATTCATCCATTACTCGCATAAAGGTCATGAGTTTGGCTTTGAGTCGGACCGGCTGTTGCTAGATCAGCATAAAGCAACAACCAATCGTCTCGTTTCGCTGGTCTGATGATCTCAGCCTTTAAATCGGTTGCCCTTCCTGAATGCTGCTAGTACGCCAAGGCTGCTGCAGATATATTGCAACGCAGCCGGATCAAATACACCAAACCTTTTCATTTTG
This sequence comes from Yasuhikotakia modesta, assembly GCA_036877545.1. Taxonomy (NCBI): domain Eukaryota; kingdom Metazoa; phylum Chordata; class Actinopteri; order Cypriniformes; family Botiidae; genus Yasuhikotakia; species Yasuhikotakia modesta. The sequence continues at coordinate 2,014 of JBAJNP010011385.1, forward strand.
CTATACCAAACATAAATTCTCCCTGAGTTTCATTTTGTTATGAGCTGTAGAGGTTGAATTTAGAAATGTGAAGGCATACAGCATTTACAGTATTTCTTACAGTATTTGTAAAGTTAGGACTAGCTTAGGTTGCATGAATTTTCCAAAATTCGCATCAGAAACCCATGGAATCACATTTTAAACGTGAATGTTAAAATCATGCGTCTTATATGTAAGGAAGTTGAGCGCATTGCATTGTGGGATGCATTTTCCTGCACTGTGTTTACTGTATGCAGTATTTAAATACATCAAGCACATCATCATGGTGTTCCATGCATAGAAAAAATGTGCATACTTCATTCCTAGTAGGAGTAGTAAGGAAGTATACCAGTTAGAACGCACCCCTAAATTAAAGCGTTATCTTCCAACACTACTAAAGCACAGAGCTGTAGCCCTTTAGTCATTTGTGTCCATTCACTCTAAAGTGCTTTTGTTCCACAGGGATACACCTCATGAGTCCATTCCTCCTTATTTATTACCTATAAATCCTAAATAATCACTTTGCCTCTGTCACCGCGCCTGTTGGACAGAGGGAGAGCCGCATTGTTGAATTAGATTTATGGGAGATGCCCACACAGACTGGAGAACGCCGACTTTTTTAGACACTGCAAAAACAGCGTTAACCAGCTAACCAGCCTGGAAAATAGGCAAAACCGGTTGGTTTAGCAGTTTAGCAGAATTCTAGTTTGTTTTAAACTTTATTTGTAAATCTTTTGTGTTGCAATCTCTATTGTAATCTATAATAGTATAATGTAATCTATAATATAATATTATATAATGTTACTGTAACTGTTACAGGTGCTGTTACTGTAACTGTTACAGGTGCTGTTACAGTAACTGTTACAGTTGCTGTTACTGTAACTGTTTTTTCACACTTTCACCAGCACCACCAGACGGTCATGCAAACATGATGTTAAGGGTCAACCAGCAGCGTACAGCGTATCCACAGCTTCATATAATGAAGTGACAGCGCAATATGTGCTGATCATAGCTCAGGGCTGTTAGGGCATCAGGGTCCTGCGGTTCGCACTTCTGGGAGGGTGTAAAGTTACAGAATGCTACGGTGGTATTATTAGACACCAGCCCTCAGCCAGCCACACAGATTCCGTGTCTGATCTGCCGTTCCCTCTCGCGCCACACAAGGGCAAAGCCCAAAGCGAGCAAATATAGACCATCTGATCAAATGAAGGCATGGTCCATGCTGTTAGGCAATCATCTCTTTGGCTGCGTCTGATAAGTGGAGTCTGTACCTTCCAGATGGTGTGTGTGCGTGTTTCTGTACGTATGTGTGTGTGTGTGCGACTGTGGAGGTGACTCGGAGAGCCACAGGATGAAGTTTGTCTGGCCATACTGATCAGTCTTTCCCATGCTGCCAAATTCCGAATCCGCTCCCAAGAGCAGGAACCCGGGACGCGCAGCACGGGCTTGGAGCTCAGATCGGAAAATACTGCGCAAATGCTCCGGTTCCAACATTTTGGCACAAAAAAAACAGGAATAAAAGATGAAAGTGCGTATTTGCCGCAGCGGACCTGTGCCAAACAGTATGGAATTTTAATCTAATCCTGGTTTCCCAGATTTGGCTCAGGAACAGGGAAAACCTGGACTGTTTTCTAGCATATTATCACTATATGCTAAATATTGTATGTTCTTTATGAACTTGTGGGAGAAAGTATGCAGTATGCAGCAATAAATTATACAAACAGAAGTATGCATTATTTTTGTTTAATTTTTGAAGTGTGAACTCACAGCATTGTTTGTCCAATGATTATATTTACATCAGTTTAAGTGCTTAATGTCTGATTAGAGTTATTTAAAGTAACTTCCAGTTAACTTGGAAGGTCAAGTCAGACGCATTGCATTGTGGGATATGATATTTCATATAATATAACGTATACAGCAAGTGGCTGTATATGAGCGAGAGCGAGAGACATGCAGTGAAAATGGATGAGTGAAAAGAATACAGGAGAAGCAGCAGGGATTACAGCCCCTAACAAGACAATTCAATTAGTCAGCTTTTAGAAGACAGAGGAAAAGACATACAGGGAGGAAAATGTGATTAATCACAGTGAGTCACACTCACAAGAGTTCACTGAAAGCTTTACTGCCTGACAAAATTGAAAAAACACAATTAAACTGAACGCTATAAGCAATTGCAAGTAATAAAGTGTGGTCTACACATTTGAAGACTTATAAGGGGAAAAGGCTACGAAATGTGACGGCTCCATTTTACCCATAGTACAGTGTGTCTATCATTAGAGCTGAACTGAGGTAAATATGTTGAGGTAAACATGACATTTTATTATCTTTGTCTGGTTAGCAAAACCTACTTGACTAACTATCCAGGCTAACAATTTTAGGTTGTAAGAATGTTTTCCTAACATTATAAACCAAAATGATAATGTATTTTGAATATTCTGGGAACGTTATTTAAACTAACAATACTGCTTATTTAAATATAATTCTAAGTATCTGAAAAGTGGGGAGCTGTTGGTTTTGTAGTTCAGAACATGTTTTCTCTCTCTCTGTCTCTTTCTCTCTCTTTTCGTGTCACTGTCACTCTGCTGTTGTATCCGCAGATCTAATTGGCTGAAGCCGTGCTGTGGGCGGAGAGCAGCGCTGTGGCAGGTGTGTTTGCTGAGCGCAGGCTTTAACTGTTTCCTGGTGGCCTGTGTCATCCTAGTGGTGCTTTTACTGACTCTGGAACTGCTCATCGATACCAAGCTCCTACAGTGTGAGTATGTGTGAGTCTTTCTGCAGCTGATCTGGGATCAGATCAACTCTGATCTGATGAGACGGCTGGGAACATTATTACACTAAAAACTCTATCTAAGAACTATATGTAGGATAAAATGTACAGTGTGGATCATACCGTATGTACAGTGTGAATACAGTATGTACAGTAAAGGTGTTTCTTTAGCTTAACTGGTGGATCACTGTCATGGCAGCCAAACAGGTTGTGGGTTTGAGGAAACACATACTTGTAAATTGCATACCTCAAATACACCATAACTCTCTTTGGTATAAAAGCTTTTGCCAAATGTGCAATTGTACGTATAATATATAGCTATACAGTATATACAGTTATATAGTCACATGACCATAAGCACTTCAGCTGTACATTCGCACTTTCAATCTCATCTTTGCCCCATTTCCTCTTTACAGACATGTTGTGAGTGATGTATATTTCTCACGGGGGCCTGTTGTATATCCAAGCAGGAATCGCCATTCATTCCATGCAGCAAAATCACAGCTCAGAGCGCGCGGTTCATAGCACACTGAAATGTGATCGATGACAGAAGCATATATCAGCCTGTATGTCTGGGTGTGAGTGTAGAGACAGGACAGCCGCCGGCCAGATAGATTAATGCATTATGGGGTTGAGGGAGATGAATGGACTGATGGACAGATCAGTGATGGGACCAAACTAAGACATATGGGCCGAGGGATGGGCGGGGCCTAATGCAATAGATGTCTTGCCTTATAACAGAGTGGATAAATAGACAGACACAAGTCTGGTTGCGGAGGGGGGGATATCAGATCACAAATCGTTTCAGTACAGAAAATAGGAGACGTATGGGAGATGTCTTTAAACCGGAACAGACTTGCATCACAATTAAGGTAAATTGGTGCCAAATAAAATTGTAAAGGTGATTGTTCACACAGGTTTAACTAGAACAGGTAGCCCCGCCCCAACTCGTGTCATTAATTCAAAAATTCAGAAATTGTTGCAGGCCAGACTTGACCCTGCATCACTCACATCAGTGCCATGGCTCAATGTTTTTTAAACGTTTTTTGTGCTTAATTCATCCTGTTTCTTTCGCAAATATCCTAAGCTAAAGAAGCACACAGGCCACAACCTGATCCCAGATCAGCCAAAGAACCCACTAACTTTCTCCCTCTTTGTATTTTATGTCCACAGTTAATAATGCATTCCAGTTCGCTTGCATCATCCACTGGATCAGTCTGGTCATTCTGTCCGTATTCTTCACAGAGGTGAGAGCAACACTTTTTATTAGGTATGTGTTTGTGTTCAGTCACGGGCCACAAATACAATTAACATCAGTGACCCAGTTTTTGTTCCCTTTACGTTCCTCAAAAAGTGTTTTACCCTGCGTCGCATTTTTAGTGTGAATTGCTGAATTGCACGGTATAGTGCATGAGTATGCAAATTAGTATGTACCTTAAGTTTTAGTGCATGCTACAAAAATTCCATACTTCCTTTGCACTGTCCAGTGACTTGTGCATGTAATTCATCACATTGAATTTAAGACCCCCAGCTGTTACAACAGAGTAGTAACTTGACTAAAAAAACACATTTTTCTGAGTTACACTTGGTTTACTAGAAATAGCCACATATATTATTAAATTGTGATATATCAATATTACCATTGAGCTTTTATCTTGACGTTTATCGATAAAAAGAAAGTTACAAATGAACGTTGCCACAGTGAGGCGTTTGCAACAATTTGATACAAAATGTTGTGCGACTGTTTATGCTGTAGGGGTGTTTTAATTGAACCCCAGAAAAAACACACACAGTGCGCTGTTACTGTACGTCAGCTGTGTGTGTGTGTGTGTGTCCTGACACGTACTAGCTCGCATTGATTGCCATTTCCTCCAATCCTGTCGCATTTGTCTCTGACTCTTTTAAAACGGACTTGCATTTATTTCCCTCAGCTTGTGTTTTACTCGTCAATAAAGGCCATAAGGCAGTAGGGCTGAAACTTTGAGGGCTGGACCTATGTATGCGCCAGAGAGAGAGAGACATAGGGAGAGATAGCGATAGCAAACTAGGAGATATAAGTGAAAAAATAGACTAGCATGTGCTGCTTGAGTCAGCAGTCAGCAAAGCATCGCGTCTCTTCTCTGCGTTGTGTCAGTGAGAATGTGTATGAATGCGTACCGTGGGTCACTGATGAATTACGAGCTGCGTTCTGAGAAGAGATGAAAGAAAAAATGGTTTGAGGTGGGAAAGGGGCTTTGCGGAGGCACTGAGGTTATTTTACTGCCAATTGGAGGTGAATTCGGTTGCCACATCCTCTCAATATCACTTAGATTTTGATTTAAGCTACGTACACACTTTCTGGCAAGCTCATTATTTATGTTGGCACTTGGCGAGCCCTTTAAACTGAGGTTTGCCTGCGTTTTATAATTTCTCTCTTGCGTTTCAGAAATGCTGCCTGTAGTTGCCCTTCAGATGATTCCCCAGAATGCAATGCACCAACACATCCGAAATCTGAATTTTCATTTCTTTTTATATCTTTCTGTCTCTCTGTATTTTTTTGCTTATATGCTGTCTCTCTTTTTCCTGTCTCTCTATCTCTTTTCACCTGTATTTCATTCTCTACCTCTTTTTCCTGTCTCTCGTTCTCTTTACCTCGTTTTTCCTCTTTCTCAGACTGTCTTTAGGATTGTGGTGCTCGGGATATGGGATTATATAGAGAACAAAGTTGAGGTAAGATCCCTGGGGTCCCATTAGTACGGGGGGAAACAGAGAGAAGAGACGAGCTCTTGAAACTTAATGAAGAATGAGTCTGTCTCTCTGGCACTGTGTCACACTCACAATGTCAAATTGTTGCCTGAGCGCAAGAGCGTCTGTTGCCAACTATGCCGTGATTGGTTATTCGGCACACTAATTTGCATAAAGAATTTGCATTACAGTCTGCCTGATATAATGCTTTTTAAAATTATAATAATACTATTCAGGTCTATTTATTTTATTTATTTATGTGTAAAATATTTTAATGCAACAAAAAATTGACTGCACAACTGCCTTATTATTTAATTTATTATGATTTACTATTTAAACTATTTGTAAAGATTAAACCAAATAATAAATCATATTATTGTGATTTATGAAAAAATGTTACATAGTTAAAACACTACCAGCTCATTATAAAGCTAAACTGAGTGTCTATATTACAACATTACTTGGTCCACTTTGGCCCCCAATGTATTACATACATATTAGTTGCTATATATAACTATACTATATGTAATATATTAAGCTGTAAGTATATGTGTGTATTTGGCTGTGCTGGTTTCATACAGGTGTTTGATGGTGCTGTGATTGTACTCTCTCTGGCCCCAATGGTGGCCTCAACGGTGGCAAACGGCCCCAGCAGCCCCTGGGATGCCATCAGCCTCATAATCACCCTCCGCATCTGGAGAGTCAAGAGAATCATTGACGGTAAGACGGGTGCCACGCCTCACTGTGACGTCACGGGTGTGACATCATCGCTCCGCTGTGACATCACTACGTACTACAGCATAACGCAATATTGCACCACAATATATGTAGAAATAATATTTCTTTTTTATTATAGCATTTACAATTGTTAATTAAATGTATACATTTTATATTAACCTCCTAAAATAGCATTTTACTAGCTATTTTTAGCTCAGCCCACTGAGTGAGAAATTTGATAGACGCCACACACACATACACGCAAAGATTCAAGCTATTGCTGCCAGTGTTGGTCCTATTAAAATTCAGATTGATTCAGATCCCTTTTGTCGGCGCTGAGAGGGGCACAATGCCCATAATGACTTAGCACAGGTTCTGTTTATGCAAGTGTATTCGTGGTCGATGGCTGAGGCAGGTCACCCTCATTCTCACCGAACATCTTCGAGCCCTTCAGTGTTTACAGCCAGAATGATGATCACAACACACAGTCTTTCACCTGAACAATCCTACAGCGCTGTTCTCTCTCTCTCTCTCTCTCTCTCTCTCTCTCTCTCTCTATAATATATATATTTTGTTACCTGTTATCTTATGACTGTTCTCTTTACGTGGTTAGTGGAATGTTTTTAAAATGTTACAGAATTAATAAATATTTACATAACTTTTCTCAGTCAAGCAGTAACAATAATACAGCTTTTAAAATCTAGCATTTATAGCACATTCATTAAAATGTAAGTTTCTGCTTCCACGTGACGTAAGGAGAGTAAATGAAGTTTTCATTTTTCTGCACTGTCCCTTTAAATCTGTCTTTATAAAGCTAATAAGGGCTGATGCATTTTCATTCTGTATCAGCAGTGCGTTGGTTTTCTGTTTCTAATATACATTTACATTCATATTGCCTGTGTTTCTGTGTTTTCTGTGTATCCCGCATGTTCGTATGTGCAGATTTGTTTTCAATGTCCCTCGTGGTTGGTTGTGTTACGTTTGCGCTGTAGCTGTCAGCAGAAAAACAGCACAAACAGCTGAAATACTGTCGATACGACTTACAGGTTCGATACAACATCAACATGAAACTGTTTAAGTTGTCTGACATGTGGAATAAGGGAAAAGGTTTGACGTCTGACACGCGCTTGATCTATTATAATGTATGAGCTCAAACCTCATGGTTGGTCTAATTTACTTTAACGCCCCCTTGTGGTTGTATCAGGTTTTACATGACAGACCGTAGAGCTGTTTAACAGCTAAACTTCTTTATTTAACTTTTTTAAACTCATTTATTTCTATTTTATTTTACCTGCAGTTTTTTTCTTTAACTTTCTTTTATCTTTTACTTAACAGAAGTTCATACAGATTAGTTCTCAATAGAGAGAATTCAATTAAATTCACTCTATCGTACATTTTGTAAAATATATTTAAATATACTTTATGTTACAAAAATTAAACAAAATGTAAATGATAAAGTCAACTATTAAAAATGATGTACCGTAAAACAGCATATATGCTGAGGCTAGCTGGGGTAGTGTAATACATTGCCACGCAGCAATGCATGCTGGGAGTTCTCAGCAGATGGTGCCAGTGTGTGAGTGTAATTGATATGATATGAGTACTGAAGATGAAGGGTCATGCGGTTTTATTAAGAGTTAACAGCACCTGTGATATCACATCTGATAAGTTGAGGGTCTTTGCTTGCTGTGTATGGAGGTGATTTTTAGCATTTGCCTGGAAGTTAATTGTCAAAGCTGTCAAATATATAATAAACATGTTAACATTAGGTTTCCTTCTCAAAAACACAGTTGTTTTACCATAACTGTTAGTAATTGTGTCCTTTTCGCAGTTTTAATTTACAGCCCTTACAAAAAAAGACACACATTTAACATATGACACACAGGTTAACATATTTAATATACATACAAATAGATTTAAAATGTGAGATTTTGAAAAAATTGCATGTGATTTCCGTGTAAAATTTCTATGGGAAACCAATGGAATCACATGTGAAATGTGGTGACATGTTTTCATCTGTGATTGTTTTCCACCTGTGATTGTTTTTCACCTGTGATTATGTTTTCCACCTGTGATTGTTTTCCACTTGTTATTATGTTTTCCACGGCACACTGATTTAATATCCCGGCATTTTCACAGCGTATTAACATGGAACTCAAGTAACTTCTGTTACAGTAACGCAGTACATGGTAATATCATTGTGTAACTCGGTTTATGTGCCAGAAAGTCACACTGAGGACATCAAGAGATGTTCCTGTGTTTCTCCAGCGTACGTCCTGCAGGTGAAGGTGGAGATGGAGTTGGAGATTCAACAGTATGAGAAAACCAAAGCCGTGCGGGAGGAACAGCTGGAGAGACTCACGCAGATCTGTCAGGAACAAGCTGTGAGTGTCTACGTCCTTCACTTCTCCTGTTACTCAGATGTTGGATGTCATTTCATTGAAACCCCCTAAAATGTGTTTTAAGCAGCCCTCCTTAGTGTGCAAGGTGCAGTGTGAACAATGTAGGGGACACGTGAATGGAATGAAACAAGGACCGATACAAAACGTATTCCAATGTTTTTGCCCTCTTAATAGGTTGTTTACCTCGTTTCATGTGCTTGTTTAATTTTTTTACCTTGTTTCCAAACAGGCCCCAACAGCTTTACTTAGACTGTTGTACTGTATGTTTCACCAGCAGAGGGCAGCACCGCGACACAAAATCAATTACGGTTTACATTTGACTGCTCTGCAAAACGGCTCCTATTTAATCGCCTGTAAACATGTCATTTTCAATACATATTATTGAAATACATAATACATATATACAGATTGTATCATTTATTGACGTTTTATTGACTTTTCAAACTCCGCCCACATTTTTGCACACGCGGTTCATTTCAGTCGCATTTGCATATCTCCAAAAAATCATCCTGTACCCTGAATATCGCTCATATTTTACTATTTTATATTATTAATGTCATTATAATATCATTCCTGATCGGGTCTTGCTGTGTGATGCAAACTGCTGTTTGAGTCTGAGATCCAAGCGTGTGTATTACGTAAAACAGTCACGTGACCCCCCATCCATTCTAGCTGCATCAGATACAGTGATGGATGTTCACTATTACAACACAACTTACAGCTCTGCTGCTTTTTCCCTTTGAGATAAAAGGCAGATGGGATCATATCTGAGACCTGCCGACATCAGCCTGCAGGTCATCAGTTAAAGCTTATTGGTTGTGGCTGTAGCCCAGCAGATGTAACTGTGGAGAGTTTATAATACAGCTTATCATTATTATTATTATTATTATTATTATTATTATTATATACATATGGCGATATTTAAGGGAAAAGACGTCTATATTTGGCCCATATAAAGCAATATAATATATAGCATACAGCTGGGTCCATAAGAGTCTGAGATTGGAGAATCAATATCTATTTAAACCTGAAAACAAACTTTCTACATTAAAATACAATTAAAGTTCTACAACTAAAGAAAGTAACGTTCATAAAATCAATAAGAAATGTTTAGGACTAATAAACTAAGCAAATTAGTTACACATTAGCACCAGATAATTGTATTTTCTTGCTTTAAGTTTTGTACTTCTCTATATAATGTAGTATATTGTTAAAATATAGTAACATCATTTGTTCATGTAAAAGTTGTCAAATGCAAGAAATGTACAGAATTTTGCAGAAACAGCAAAAACCTACTCATCATTTCTTTTAAGATTGACATGAAAATACAAAAGAAAGAAACATTTACAGTGTATGTGTAAAATGGTCTGTATTAAGCAGCCAATCAGCTCTCGTGTGTGTGTGTGCATTTGTGTGTGCATGTGTGTATGTATATGTGTGTGCGTGCATGTGTGTGTGCGTGCGTGTTTCAGTTTGAGATCAGGCAGCTGAGGGCTCATCTGGCCCAGCAGGATCTGGATCTGGCTGCGGAGCGAGAGGCCGCCATGCAGATCCACCACGTGTGGGGCAAACAGAGCAGCACCTTTCAGGAAATCGACGGTCTGGGTCCTGCTGGATCTGACAGCGACTGCAGGGCCAACGGCAGAGAGCCCAGACCACCTCCAGGTACCTGTCCTGCCCCCCGGACTCAGTCTCAGCCTGTCCCAGTCCATATATATACTATACATATATATATACACATATACACATGAGAGCTATATACACACACACATATATATATATATATGGACTGGGACTTTTTGACACTATTTAGTGTCAAAGCTGTCTTATATATATATGTGTCATATATATGTGTGTGTGTGTGTGAATGTGGTATGTGTGTACTATATTTAACACTATATAACCCATTAAAGATGTTGTTTTACAGTCATTTAAAACACCGTTATAATGTAAAACCTCTCATGGTTGCTGCTTTGCCATTGTAACATAGTTTTATGTCGTCGTATTATTGATTTTTATTTTACGTTACACATCCAAAGAGGCATCAATAAAGAAGGTTTAATAACATATTGATGAGTTTATAATAAATGACAGTATTGTATTTATTGGCTTCGATTATTAAAAAGTTATTCAAAAACTCCTTCAAAGCTGAGCACAATGTGAGCCAAGCTTCTGTAAGTACTGTCCCTGCAGTATTTACTGTGGCAGTACAAGCAGGACCGATCATATGATATCCCATTATAACAGCCTGCTATAATGTTCCATGCATCATGTCAGGTCACATTGGGATCTGTTTGGCATGAGTACAGCTGTTACACACACACTCAACACACTAGCAGCTCTGTGTATTGGGCCTTGTTCTTCCAGAAAGAGTATTCAACTATGGCACAAACATCTGTTCCTTTAACCCGAAAAAACCTGCTGTGGTCTTCACGCAAGCCACACTTTATGCCCCAGAGGATTGTGGGAAATATGGGCACCAGGAGCTAGCCCATGGCGTTTTCTTCTAAGCGGCACACGAACAGAAAGGGCTGTCAAAGCCGAAGTTGACCCCTGGAGACAGCAGACAGAAAACGCAAAGTGACGCTAGCCTGAGGGCACGTATCTTAGCTAGCATATTTTATATTTGGCGCCACTAAGACACTTAAAAGAAGGGAGTTAGATGCATTTAAAGGCCATATACAAAGACGCAGAAAATATAAGGCCTGCCGAGTGACCTCATTTTTGCCTCGGCCGATACCTTTCACACAGTTCACAGAAAGCAAAGGCGTCTTTTATCTTCACTGTAGTTCAGATGAAAATTTATTGTGCCGTGTGACCACAAAGAGATACGGCATGACTTGATCTTCTGAATCATCGTTCGGAATGTCTGCTCACTTTCCGAAAGCGGATTCCTGAAATGCCGGACGGAGACGCCAAAAATAAATAATGTGTATTAAGCGATTACATTTTGACAGAACGTAAAATTCTCAGACAGTGGAACAAGGAAGCCAAACAGAACGTGAGAAAAGATTTCAGTGTCACAATATACACTGTACAGATTTGTCTGTTTAAACTAAGCTCAAAAACATTTTCAGTATATATATCTATCTATATATATATATATTTCCTATGAAACTATAGATTTTGAAATGAACTTATTTCTAGTAGCTAGAGAGAGGACAGGAAATGATTGGTAAATATTGTGATTCATAATTGCCTCACTTGTATGAGAAATGTGTTGTTTTATTGTACTTACCGTCAGCGATACTTACATCATCACATTTTCTGAAAATGCTTTGCTGTTGCCAGAGAGTTTTGGCCGGTTGCTAGGGCATAGCTAGGTGGTTGCTGAGGCGTTCTGGGTGTTGGTCGGTCAGTCAGTCAGTCAGTTCACTAAGGTTTTAGCACTTAAGGGCTATTTGAAACCCAAAAATATGAGTGTAAGCAAACACCAGTAACTGTGATATGTTGGCAGAAGTTATGATTACTGTAATAAATGTTGAAAGGGCACAACTTCTGAAACATACAGATTCTTTTACCTTCCCCCATTTCCACTCACTGAAAGTGTGTGTGTGTATGTGTGGGTGGGTGTGTATGTGAGTGTGTGTATGTGTGTCTTCACCCTCATGTGTTATTTATTCAGCTGTGATTGTCTTAGTGCTGTTTTAGTCGGCTGCCCATCTCCTGCAGAGCCTCGGTTTGATGAATATTTCAGACAGTAGAAATGACTGTAAGAAGGTGCCGTGAGCCGGGTCTGGTCTCCTGAGACACCCGAGTGCCACTTAGAATGCGTTCGACGCTTTGCCAGCCAGATCTTTAGACCTTCTGCTCCTGAACTCTGTTGCATCTAGAGCCCAGAACAGAGCAGACAGCATTTATGGGTCAGGGGCCGGAAAGATGTTTAAAGTGTGAACGGCTGAATGTGATGCACTGAATGTTGTGTTGTAACGCTACTGTACAACTGCCTCCTTTATAAACAATTCAAATAAGAAAACAAACTTTATTTGCTAATTTACTGTCATTTTTTTACTTATTTTTTGCATAACTTGCTTTTTCTGAAGGAAGGAAGGAAAGAAGGAAGAAAGGATTTGCCCAGTTTTGAACTGGGTCATCAGGTCACATGATCACTGCTGTGTTGTGATGGCAACGTGTTTGTGTTTGTTTCAGAGAGCGTCGCTCAGGATGACATGAACAATTACATCAGTCAGTATTACAGTGAGCCAAGTAG
>JBAJNP010011386.1:0-14850 GCA_036877545.1 Yasuhikotakia modesta
CACACACACACACACACACACACACACACACACACACACACACACACACACACACACACACACACACACACACACACACACACACACACACACACACCTACCTGCAGATTGAGATGGAACAACCAACATTTTGAGCATTGGTCCAATGGAGGTCGGCAGTGATTCTGTAAAGCTCAGGACTTTAAACTCTCGTTCTTTTGCAAAGTTCAGAAAATTTTCATTCAAGTCTCGCAATGCTGGAGAGTCTGAGCAGAAATAGGCCAACAGAAAAACAGCATGTAAGACATAAAACAAATAAATCCCATTACAAACAATTGATAAGAAATTCAGACAACAACAACATCACATAATACCTTTACATAATTCTCTAACTTCGATGGATGGAAACAGAAGGTATCGGACGTTTACGGAATACTCTGCCATAAAAGTGCCATGATGAGGAACGCTGTAGAACAGAATTCCTCTTGTGTTTTTGATCAGTGCACTGAGGTCAGGATCTTTTGAGGCATCTAAAAGCATCTTTTTCACAAGTAAACCTAAAACAAATAATAATGAGTTACTGTAATAGTCCATTAGTTGCAACCATTAGTTTATTATTTTCAGTAAATTTTAACTCTTCCTGAAAATTCAAAATAATTGTGCAGACTGCAGCGTTGATCTTAAGTATGAAATACAAACATTAGAACTGACAGGAAGTGATTTAAGTTTAGTCAGAAGTGTTTACATTCAACTGTATGTGCTTACAATAGTGTGACCCAAGTGGCTCATATAAATAGCCCCTTAGGCCAGAATAATATCAAGAGAGGTAACACCTCTTTTACCAGCATATCTGGTAACAAATGTAAGCCACACAAAGACTGCTTAACCAGACACGTGCATATCTAACAGAAGAACTAAGACCAGACTAAGACCAGACTAACCTCCCATACTGTGGGCTACCCAAACCACAGGCCTGTCACCCACACCTGCGTCCTTTAACTTCCTCAGCAGTTCTTGACTCCTGTAGGCCAAAGACTTTCTATATAGCCCAACAGAAAAGCAAAACGTTGTGATAGAAAGCATTAACCAGATAATTTAATAATACACTCACACCGTAACTGTTTACCGTTGGTTTTCGGCAGGACACTTCGCCTTCCAGTCACTTAAATGTGTGTCATACTCCACTGACAGGATTCTGAGGTTTGGACTGTCTGCGGCCAACCATGACTGAAAAATTCAAAAGATAATTTAAATGCTTATCTTAATTGCATACTTTTGGATCGACCAAAATGCCCCTGTAATGCTGTGGTAAGATTTGATAACTTTGATTTTCCCCTAAAGCCCTTCTTTATGCTCTGTTCACTAGAAAAAAACCTGACCTTGGGCCAGCATTCAGTGTAGTCCTCTCGGATCCCTTCTGCCTTGTCATCACCCGGTACATCACAGTCTTTTTGACGCCATGTCTTAAACGCTGCTCCCAGCAGGCCGTGCACGAACAAAACATCAGCTTTGATTGGCTGGCTGAATATGAGAGACAGAAAACATATTCCTTAATAGACCTCAGTATTAGTGAATACTTCAGACAAAGAGGTTTTGGGGGGAGTCAATAGTATGCTTACTTTAAAGCATGCTTACTTTGTACGACACTGTGGGTGTAAGATATAAACACCATCATGGTACTTTTCTCTCATAGCATCTCTGTCCAGATTCGCTAAAGCACGAGCAGCGTGAGATGCCTGCATGATGTGCGGTGATTGGATCATCTCAGCTAGGGCAGATACCCAGCCTACAAGATAAGCAGGACACGTATGTGTGTATGTATAAACCCTACAGTAACTGTATATGGCTGTAAGAAAGGTATACTAAGGTATAGATAAGCTTATGATCAGAGCAAACCTGACTGCACTATAGCTGTATGCAAGCTCTCATTCAGGGCAAGATTTCCAATAATTCGCACAATGTTGCGCTGAATCTTAGGAGAGTCCCTGCGAAGCTGGTAAACTCTTTGTAAAAGCTGCAGTCCTCCATTAGCGACAATGTGGTCACAATGACTAGGGACCTATAAAGAAAAAACAATTCAGATGTACATGCTTCCAGTTTAGACCAACAATTGTGTCACTTTAAATCACGTTTCACAAGCACTGTTATATTTGATCACTGTTTACTTCCTTGAAAGTGTGCAAATACAGGCTGCGGTGACAGCGATGATGTAGATTATATACGAAGGCGAAACTTCACCTTTGAATGCTGCACCAGGGCTTGCAGGCAGAAAGTCTCCACCTTTTCTGAGGGGGTGGAAGTTAGGCTTTGGGCGTAAGGTAACCCATTTCCTCCGAAACACCACAGCCCCCCCTAAAACCACAGAACAAAATACACAGCAAATTAATGACTTTTATCTGAAGTAAATTTCATCTGATGTTTAAAGTAAATTCTTATAGCTTGACCGTGTGTGTGTGTGTGTGTGTGTGCTACCCTTTGAGAGGCTAGTGATTGGCTGCTCTCTCTAAGTGCCAGAGAGGTGAAGTACTGCACACACAGATCCACCTCTGACTGGGGCAGACATGCAAGCAGCTGTCTGAGGCCGTCTTCTATTGATATGTCCTATAGATGCACAATAATTATCGTTAACACAAACGGGTGACATCAGCACAATGTCAACAAGTTAATGTTTGATTTGCATCTACCCACATCCTCTTTGTGTGGCAGTACAGGAGGAGGGAGAAAGAAGCGCAGGTCCACTTCAGCGGTGCGGGCGAGACCCACAGCTGTGCGTTGATCTATTGCCTGTGCTGCTGTCCGGTATTGGTAATCTGTTATGGACAAGTCAAAAGACAGAGAAGACAGTAAGTCACTACAGAAAAACCTTCTTTGTAGTTTCTTCTGTGAGGGAAAAATATGAAATTAGAAATGTCAAGTTAAACTGCATAGTACCGGCTTATATTTAGGTATAACAGTTCGCTTGTACTGTTGAGACCATGCAGGTTAAAAAGGCATTCATTAGGCCACTGATAGAACTAGAATATTTGTTTCATCTTAAGTGGCTAGCATGTTTTAAATACTTTGTTTCATAATTTTTTAAATAAAATAAGTATTGAATTAACCTTTTACAAGGTTAATGTCCTAGATTTGCTTGCCATTTGATTAGCAACCTATACTAGCATTAAATTGCACATTTCGTATTTGTTTTACATCATAACATCAATTTTATAAAATTCTAGACTTTTATTTTTCCTAGAAATTTTTTTTACTTTATTTCGGACCCCCATTGTATATAAATAACATAAGTTCCATTTTGTGTTACTAAAATTAGAATTTAGTTTATGAATAGACAGACATTAGGCTAAATAAATAAAAATATAACCAGTAAGACATGTAACGTCTGAGGGAAACAAGACAAGTATTACAGAGATTATAGTGTGCTTTGGTCCCTCACCCTGCCAGTGGTGATTCTTGGCCAGTTCCTGAACCGCCTGCTGTCTCAGGGCCCAGTCAGCAGAGCTGGTTCTTTTCAGCAGGATCCACAGAGCATATTCATGAGGGTCTGCGTCCAAATGACTGAGATGTTCTGATATAACAAACCACATCAAATTTCAAAAAGTGAAATTAAGTTGCTATTTTGGCAAAAATGTAATGGATACATTTCTACACACTGAGAATTTAGCACTTCTGAGCTTCTCTCTACATTTTCTACATTCTAGCCATCTACTGCTGTGGTCACTCTGCTAAACTGTCTTGTAAATTTCTATTTGTTTTATACTATTTGTTTAATACTACCCTCAAGCCTCAGTCCTGATGTCTTCAAGTTTGCTGTGATAAAAAACGCCAAACAGAGTCTATTATAAGACTCCATATTATGCAAACCAGTTTGCATAAACTCAGAATGAACAGAGGTGGTAACACAAGGGCCTTATTTAAAAAAAGAACAGCGTACATAAGTTCCTCTCTCGGCAGCTACATCTGTGTCAAACATATCGTCACCGTTTATCACTTAACAAAAAGGTGCAAATGTTTCCTGAAAATCTCAACAGGTGAGTTTTCTAAGCATGCCTTTTGGTAAACTGGCATTTGTTTCAGCTACGTTCTATTGTAAATAAACTCTTATGTTGCGAAAACAAAAACAACTGCATGAATTGCTCACCATCCAGCGGCCGCAGCAGAACTCGGGATGAAATTTCAAGAAACTTTCTAGCTGCTTTATGAAGCTCTTTTCTCGTTTTATTAGTGAGGTCTGGAAAGGGAATAATGTCCGTTAAAGGTTATTTAACATTTGTACTTCAGTTAGAAGTACAAGTAGTAGTCTTTTATCAATATCAAACATACTTTATCATCAAACACTAATTTATATAACATAACTGCAATGCAAGCCATTTTTAATTTATGCTCCGTATCTAAATAAAAAATTAACAATTAAGTCCATAGTCATTATTTTGGCACATAAAAATATATGCTTTAAAATTTAAACCTTTGTGTTCACTGCTCACTGAACAAATCAAGTGCTATCAAGAAAACTATTTTTCTCATACTATTCTGTTTTTCCAAACAACATGCAGCTTATGTTTTATGATGGCTGTAAAATAAAAAACAAGACATACCAGAAGCAAGACTCTCATGTTCTCTGTAGGTGGCATGAGTCAGGTATATGTAAGACTTGTGTTTCTCCTGTAGAATGGCACTGGTGTCAATAGTCATAGCCTGATGCAGAGCGATCACTTCATAGGTGATGAAAACACATCCTCTGCGGAAACAAACCTCAGTCACATTGTATGTTTGGGGTTCTGACTGAATACTACATTTGGTCATAGCTCAGATATCCACAGCAGAAGCAATTGTTGTTTGAGAACAGATTATTTATTTTACTTTAACATGAGTTCTATGGTGCATTTTTTGGGCATCGTATTAGTTTATCCACGTATTGTCAAATATTTATAAATAAATAAAAATAAATAAAATCGGTGAACCTACCCCAATACAACTGCACCCGTCACTTTAGCCAATTTTCCTAAAGAACAAAGGGCACAAGTGTTTTATTTTCTATCTTAAAAAACAAAACAAAAACAACGCGAATAAAAATAACTTTAAAAAAAACAATAAATAAACCTTACGGAGGTCTTTCCACGGCAGCGCTCTCTTTACAGCGGGTCCCGTGGTGCTCAACCTCCGGCAGCGGATCATTCGCAGGGCAGACGCCGACATTTGCGGGTTTACTCGCAGATATCCGATGACGGCACACGTCAATTCAGACCGAAGACACGGTGAGACATATATGACAGCTGTTTATGTCTAACTGATCCTACAGTAACATTCTCACGTCGATCACAACCTAAATACTAGTTAAAGAGGAGGTGGATAAGTCAAGGCATGCCAGAACGGTCACTGTTACCTGATCTCTGTACACTGTTTTAAACACTAAGCACGCTTCTTATGCTACAGAGATCAGATCTGCTTGTCTATATAATGCTAACGGTTCTTAAACATACCAAAATGTAAGAGGTCGTCATTTTACGAGCTTAAATAAACTGGCTGCTTAAAGGTGTATATAACATTTTCAAAAACAGTGTGTGCGTTTAAAACGGCCAATGAAACCGCACTTTAAATCTGCGCTTTACCTCAAGCATCAGAAGCCCCTTCCTGTACACGAGGTTTATGCATACAGGTTTTCAGTTTTGACAACCTATATAAACAGGAACTGGTTTCTCATTGAACTGACTTTTACGAGAAACGTCATTACCGTAATAACGCAAATGCAAGCGTCAAGTATCTAAACGTTTTACCGTAATACGTGATTTAGCGTCTGTCAGTTCCAAAGCAAGTGACTGTAAACTGTATGTTATTTGCACCTGGCATAACAATGCCCACATATAAAGTAAAAGACTTGGTATATACATTTCAATCTGATGAGAGAATTCCTTCCTTTTGTGAGGGGAAACACACTCATACTCATGTCAAGGATACCAGATCACATCCAGGATGTCTGTGACTTAAACCCTTTTAAAACCCCTTAGGAGTAAGTTTATGTCATTGGTTTGTTCATTTCTCAGTAACATTTAATTCATTGATGTGTGGATCTCTGAAAACAATACGTTTATAATAAATTAGAATAAATTGATCTTTCTAATTAGTAAGAAGATTAGGCATACAACAAAATATTTTATTCTGTAGGTAAACGTTTATTCCTATATACATACAATTATGCTGACAGTGTCAAACAAAGTTTTTAAAATATTAGAATTCCTAGAACACCAACCAATAAATACTCACTGTAATGACACTGGTGCAGAATAATTTAAACTTTTTGTTTTATTACTGTTTGTCTAGAAATTTTGTGCACTAACATCTATATAAAGGGTCACAAGGTTTGCCCAAGTTTTATTGCAACCCCTTGACCTTCAATATCTCTTATTTTGTTCTTTCACTCATCTCTCTCTCACTCTCTCTCTCTCTGTCTCTCTCTCTGTCTTTCTTTTTTTTCTCATGTTCTCTCTTTGATATATGATATATTTTATATTTGTGTACAAAAACATCATATAAAACCCATAAACTTATTGGAACACCGTCCTTGTCTGATTAGAAACTTTGATAAATTGAGAACATTTCTGTTGTCCAATTTTCTAGTCCAAGTCTATGTACATATTTAGTTTCTCTCAACGCTTTTAGTGTCCATTCTTCCCTCATGTGTTTGTCTCCTGATAGGCTCGTATGATGCTCTCATAGGCAGGTGGTGGGGTCTGGCCAGCATGGAAGCCCCTTAGACTGCTGTTGCCCCAAAAGGAATCCGGTCTGCTTCTCGCCCTGGGTGGAGTAATCATGGAACTGACGGTGTTGGTGGAACCAGTTACCCCAGGGCTTGTTGTGAGAGTGGGGGTCCTCGGCAGGCTGCCCTGGGCCCCCTCCTCTGCCTCACGAGCAATCTGACTACACTGAAGAAGAGGATGGAAGGTAGAGGCCCGGAAACTTGACTTGCGGCCGGGCGAGTCGCCATAGTCTGTTGGTGAGGAAGAGGCCTGGCGATGGAATGAAAAGGCAGCGCTAGCCAGACTGTTGTTGCTGCGTCGGTCGTAACTGCTGCTCTGTCGATTGAAACCAGCACGAGAGCGGGGTGAGGAAGAACGATTGGTTGAGCGGGACTGGTGGACGGGCAGACGTGTGATGGTTGCTGAGGCCCGACGACTGGACATCCAGGTCCAAGTCATGTAGACCAGGCCACCAAGCAGAAGACCAACAACCATAGAAAGACAGAAAGCCAGTATCACATCTCCTAGTGAAGAGGACAGGTAATTTTTAACTAGCATTACATATTCATAGAGGCATAATTAAGCTACTTCCATAACATGGTTATCTCTATAGTTGTAGATTGTTGGAAACCGTTAAAGGTCAGTTATGAATCCCAACACACTTATAGTGGGCGGGGTCAAAATACACAATAGAAGGCTGAACGCACCCAGTGTTTTCTTATGCAGCTAAACTGAATTAAATAGTTTGAATTTTAGGAAGTTTCCTGTTATGGCATTTCATTGTCTGGAGAATTACCAATTGCTTTAGCACACAGGTGCTTTATCTGGTGTGTCACAAGAGTTTAAAATGATCTTGAAATTAAATTAAAATTATCTTCTTAAGATTTACTTTCTGACAAATATTTTAAAGGGGAAAAAGCATATTTTAATGGAATTTCATGATAGCTGTTAAGAAATGGGTGTAGAATCAAGGTACTGTTTTTGTATAAACTAATACTGGCAGTTATAATCGAATTAGACAAACTGCAACCACAGGACATATCAATTCTGCATATTATTCCAATAATTTGACAACAAAAACAATTGAGAGTCTTAAGGGAACTTTAACTTTAACTTTGGGACAAAAGAATCACAGTCTAGAGTGAAAAATCATCTGGAAATGACATCTGGATTAAATGAATGGAAAAAGCTGCACACTGGCTGTTGTTTTTCAAAGATTTTGCCAAACCTTTGTTGCTTTTTACTACTGTCTGCCTTTCTTTAGAGAAATTAGTTGTCTTAAAAAATAAAAGTTTTTAACAGAAGAAAGTGTAACAGAAAATGAAAGAGTTATGAAAGAAAATCTTACTTAATCCAAAGGACTCCAGAATTTCCACAATAGGATGAGTGCTGTTATCTGCCATAGCTCCCCTCAGAAATACAGAGGAGCAGAGAGGACACAATATCCTCTCCAACTTTTGGTCCGCTCGCACTTCCTTTTAATTCTTTCTCCTCTTCTTTTCACTGTATCTGTGTTTGTGCGACTCTTTGGTATTAGGGACCTCCTCTCGTGTTGTATATGTCCTTCAGCGCTGGACTGCTCAGCCCTGTGGCACACAGGATCTTCTGCAGGGCTGGCGTTGCTAGTCTGTTGTTGTGGCAAAGCAAAGTCTCCACTTAACACTTCCTGCCTTTCCTGCGTAAAATTAGCAGCGGTCTGTCCTTATCTGTGCAGTCCAGGGTTCCTGTGGGATGGAGGGGAAGAGAGCAGGGTAGAAAGAGGGGGAGAATCAGGGTGCGTGTGGAATCATATGCTCCCCATGGCCCTAATTCATCATATTTTACTTTCTATTTCCCTCTTTCACTTCCTAACCTTTGGCATGAACAATTTAAGCTGTACGGCTCCATATTATCACAGGTGACATTTGCCAGGCTGCAGTTTAGATAAAAGGGAAATTATCGTTTAATTAGTTTGCAGTTTAACATCTTTTGCAATTTATATGATAATAATTGAAGACATATTTGATGTATCAGTAAATATATGTATATAAAATGTATAGACAATGTACTGTACAAAGTACAATTATTAAAATCTTACACATACTCATCCTGCTTATGATAATAATGTAACACTATAAATAATTCAATTTTGAACATATAAATTAATAAATTAGAGTTTTAAGGTATTTGACCCTTTATTTTCATTTTTTTACAAAATCTGTTTTCACACTGTATAACCACAGTACAAACATCACATACAGTGTAAATCAGAAATGTTTTAACAATTACAGCAGAGGATGAAATAAATGTGGGGCAGTTTAGCATTTTTAAACACTGTTTTCCCAAATAAAAATTCCAAGTTTTATGAGTTTTTATGAGCTTTTATAATTCCATTTTCTCTGCGTTAGTCTCGCTGTTCTCACTTCAGATTTTCCGTGCAGAGTTCCAGCTCAGTCCTGGGCTATCCTGACTGGGCTGGCTTTGCACAGAACAGTTTAGCACTAACAATATCCTGATAAGATCCTGCAGAGAAAGCAGTTACCAAAACTAGACCCATTCACCTCAGTGAAACGTGTGTTTTCTCTTTATAATTCTCATGAAGGGTGTCTGGAGGTTAGCGATTAGAAACGGTAGGTTTTGAGACAGAGACGCTGTAATGGGAGGGGAGGGATAAGCCCTGTACTGACATTTCCTCTTATTGTTTTATTGTTCTAGGGAGTGAAATCAGTTGTTGCCAAACACATTTTTGAAATATACTGTAGATTGCAATTTATTTCCAGCCATGCACTGTATGTGTGTACGTGTGCTTTTACATTAACAAGCACAGAAGAACATGGTTGAATTGGATCCACTTGGCACGTTTGTAAGCAAAGTTTCTATTGCAAGAATATAACAAACATTTTTTAACATTTTAATATAGTAAAAATTAACCACGTTTTACTTATAGTTGTAAAGGTTTTAAAGCTAAAATGACACATTCTTCTTAAATAACCTTAAATAAGGATAATACTACAAGGATGGATAAGTTAGTAGATAACTATTATTTTACATTACGTTTGTTACAGGCTTAACATTAAAGGTTATTAAATGATTGTTTATCAGGCACTGGCTCCAATCAATCATAATTACCAGGGAAATAAAAGAATACAGATACTAAACAGCAGGTGTCGCTGTTACTCTTTATATTGCATCTTTGATTTCAGATTAAACTGTTTTCTGTTTGGCATTTCAAATTATTCCCACCATAGACATTTCTTTCTTAACTATCAGCAAATGAATGTATTTGTTTATCTGTCCCCAAGACAATGTTTTTAAAATGTTGGGTTGAGCAGTTTGTTGTCTAAAATGATCTCTCTCTCTCTCTCTCTCTCTCTCTCTCTCTCTCTCTCTCTCTCTCTCTCTCTGTGTGTGTGTGTGTGTGTGTGTGTGTGTGTGTGTGTGTGTGTGTGTGTGTGTGTGTGTGTGTGTGTGTGTGTGTGTGTGTGTGTGTAACACATGCATCTGCAGTGCCCAGGTAGAGGTCATTGCTAAGCATTGCATTGCTGCTTGAAAAGAGGCAGACTCAGCAGTTTGCTCTGAATCGGAAGCTTATCGCTTCAGTCAGGCGTTTTACTTGCTGTTTTTTATTGTATGTGTGTGATTGAAGCTGTAATGCAAGTGAACAGCATCTCTCTGATATGGGACCATTTTCTGATCCTTTTAAAATAACATTTAATAAAGTTCCTTGAAAGGATGTTGCATTATTCATGGTGGAAGGTTTAGGTTTGTAGAAATATAACACAACAAAGTTGTACACAACACAACCTGCTTTTCGTAATTTTATGGGACCTGGGATAGTGTTTATTTACAGTGTTATCTTCCCTGACGATGGTCCTAACTTACTACAATGTTGTTTAGCCATGCTAATGTAGCATACACAAGATTCAGGCCTAACTATTGGTCCACAAAATTAATTTATAATCTGCATTCTGATTGGACACCAGGTGGCAGTGAAAACTAATGCTGATGGCTACAGTAGTGCCTGAGAGGCAGAAAGAGAGAGAGAACATGAGTGTGAGAGGGGAAGAACCGGCATCCCTCAGAAGGAACAGAACTTCAAGGGGAGGAAAAGAGCCGTATGTGATGTACAGCTTTAATGACTAGATCTACATTCACCTGATCCCAGATCATTGGTGAAGTCTCAGGTGGTGCTGACCTGCATGAGCGTCAACTGACTTGAAATCAGTGGAATGGCATCTGCTCAGTACTATGGCAGTGCAGACAGGGAGATTGCCAATGAGATGCAGAGGTTACAGGGTAGGTGCTTATGCATGTTTTCTTATAAAGCTGACCCTACTATTGTGTAGGATGACTTAGTGCTTATATGACTTCTGAGTAACATGAATAGGTTTTAATAGCTTAAAATGTGCTGGATTGTGATGGTTTTGCATTTTTCAGTTGAAAATTGTATTTAAGGCATCCATGCTATTGTTATTTGGCTGCACAGTGTCAGTGTGTTGCCCTGCAGGTGTATGTTGTTGTCTAATATTCAACTTTCACTTTTTTACTTTCAAGTCAAATTTGTTAGAAGGGTCTAACTGCTAGCATTAAAAGTTCATGGTTTGTGAGTGAGTGAGTAAGAGAGAAAGAGAGAGATACAGAAAGAGAATAAGAAAGATGTAGACTCTGAAGGTTGATATTTGTACTTCTGCAACAAACACAAATGAAGTCACCTCTACAGTAAACCACAGTGACTTATATTGACTTATAATGGCATGACTTTACAAATGTATGTAGTATAAAAAGGCTGGCAAATTCTTGTACCTCTTTAATCATAATTATAATATTATAAACTCCTATTAAACTTTTGCATGTGAACATTTATCTTTGGGTAACTTAGGGGTTTAGTGGATCGAGAAACCTGAAGTAGAGCACTACTGTATGTTAAGTGCCTGGCTTGTCTGTGAAATTTAGGGGGAAATGTCATCCCTCCCTTATGCCTTATTGGTGGCAAAATTTAAGTAGAGCAGGAAATGCAGCCATAACCATGTGCTTATGCTTATGTGTTTATGCTCATTTTGTGACTCATTTTGGCAGCAAGAAGCGTGAGTCTATCACCTTTAAAGTAACCAAAGACTATTGCGTGACTAATGCTTCAGACTATTGTAACAAATTGATTTTTAATCAAATGTGTATTTATCCTTTTATGTATATTTTAGGGAAAATCAGTCATGTAGTTCATATATAAAATAGAGTGAGTTATAATAGGATGACATCAGGAGTTTTATGTCTCAGGGAGTGAATAGAGTTAGATTGAAATCATGTGTATGAAAAGATCATTTTGTCTCATTTATTTACATACATTCAAAATTTCAGACTAGAGTTTTCTGTATGAACAGATTAGAGTTGCTTATCAAACCAATTTGATCCGGTGCTTTGATCCAATTAGATTCTTATTTGTGTGTGACGGTACAAAGAGCTCATCAGTGGCAGTATTCACTTAGTTCAAAACATTTAAACTATCATTTTAATTTCCTGTTTTGTTTCTGGAAGCAAAACAGTGGAAAGTATTGCTAATGAGCACCTGTCTCTTATATGTTCATAAAAGGAGAGCATGTGGATGGTTGTGGATGATTTGTGTATATATGCATGCATGTATAGTATGTATGCTATATAAATAAAAATGAATTATATTATGCATTATATTATAATTTTTTATGTATGATAAGCATTGGATATTTGTATCTATATAAATTACAAATACCTCATTAGTAACAGTATCAGAACCAAATACTGTTTATGCTCTCTTTTCTCTTTTGTCCTTTATTTTGGTACCTCACAACCAAACAGTGACAGGTTGAGGGAGAAGAACAGCAATTAGTGGCACCATATGGCTCAAAACAGCAAGTCTGTTTTGAAACCCTCTCAGGCTAAAAGTCTTTCCATATGTTAAACCATTTTGCTATTTATTATCTCTCATTATCTAGACAGAAATGCCTGTTCTCTGCATATTGTGATTTTCAGTGGTCATTTGTGTAGATGGTCATGTGACCTCCTCCACCCACACTCTGGTGGATCTGGTGTGTTTAGTCGCAGTCAGGTTGTAGGTCCATTTTGGAAACCACACAGTGGTCCCTAGAGAAACAACAGCCATAATAAACATGCAAAATAAAGTCTTCTTAAAAATAAGACAATGCAAACATGTTTCTTTGAGAGTTGGGTTTAAGGTTTTTGGGATCACAGAAACCAATACAACGTCTCACTATGAGCAAAATATGATGCATTTTCCTGTTTCTGTATGTGTGGTATGAGTGAATGTCTTTTGTCTGCTTCAGGCTAAAAGTCACACACACACACCTCTCAGAGGTCAAAGTTTACCGCTTGATTCTGTTTGGTGGCACTGTAATATTTTCCTTTGTGTGCAGTTTGCATTACATGATGACAGAGGAGACAGAGTTACATGGAGGTCATCCCATGTCCATATACTTTCTTTCTCTAAGGCTGCTCGCACCAACACTGGCACAATGCCAGTGAGATAGAGACAGGGCAGGAGAGAGATCACAGCCACAATAGCTGTATAATGATGTGCCATATATTGGAAAAAACAGCCAGTTTCCTACTGACCATCACGGGTTCAGATGCTGTGAAGTGGAGAGTGGATGTGGTCCTCTTCCATAATTGTGGCGTTTCAAATATGTAACAATCAATTCCTTAACTTCTCATCATTCCACAACACAGACTCAGATTGTTGTCTGAAGGTGTAACACAATAGAGGTGAAGACACAAAACCAGATGCTGTAGGTCAGCAAATAAGAAAACAGATGCAGTCTGCATTAAAAGTGAAGGAATTACTTGCTTATTATTGTTGGCATTGTTTGGCATTACTTGCTTTAAAACTTATCCAGAAATGACTTTATAAGTTTGTGAATTTGTACTGAGTGTGGAGTTGGTGAAACATTGACAAAACATTGCGATTAGGATTTTTCTTGCTCTTCTGCGTGGCTACAATTCAAAACTCTTTCAAAAACTTTCAGAATGTTTAGCAATAGCAATTAGGCTAAGTCTTTACTCCAGTTCAAAAAGCTGGCAGTCAGTACAAGGTAATGTGTCACAATCAATACAGGGCATCACTCACACTATGCAGAGGGATTATCTATTAGACAAGAGTACATAATAATAATCTAATCCACCCCTAAATTAAAGAATAATCAATTCTGACATTTGCTGCCATTTGTCTTTAGCTTTGGTGCTGTTTATGAAGAGAAAATCTGAAAATCTATGTGTGTGTGTGCGTGCGTGTGTGTGTAATGTTTCATTAATGTGTGAAAAATCAGCCTCAAAGCTACTGATAATTTATTTAAATGTTTATTTTTTATTTAAGATGGAGCATGTTTTATTTTACTTTTTCGTTTATAACATTAATTATTAGGGGTGTTGCTTAGAAAATTAACAGTTGTGTTGAATTGCCAGTTTGACCGACACACACATTGACTGACTAGATATCCAGAGAGATTGATTTTAACTTTTCAGTCACGAGAAACACCTACAATGCCCTACAGATAGAGCAAAACCCCCATAATATTTTTCTGTGTTATCTTTCAAAGGCAGACTGACCTTGAGTTTTTACTCGGGTCAATATCATTGAACCCGGAGCTGGTCACTAAACGGCGATGTGATACCTTGCCTCTGGCAAACTGTGTAAAGTAGTGAAGGTCAGTGGGGCATCACATTCTAAAATCTGCCTGAATTGTGATTGGTCAGCATGGGATTCCACCTGTGATATCTTCAGTTAATTGTTCCTAATAAAAATACAGTGTGTCTGTTTTCTTTAATGATGCAGACTGTTGTACAGTTACTAATGCCAGTGTATGAGTGATTCAATTATTGCACATGGTGTGGACAGTATGTGGGCATGGTTGAAAAGTGGATTAAAAGCTTAGCTTGTCTGACCTACTTCTGCCCTGGCACTGACCACAACATTTTATCACTAAAGCCTTTCTTTCTTTCTTTCTTTCTTTCTTTCTTTCTTTCTTTCTTTCTTTCTTTCTTTCTTTCTTTCTTTCTTTCCACAAAAATACTGAAACTTACAGATAGCTAAGCTATAAATAAATAAAATGATTGACAGTCTCATGCAGTTGGGTTTTCATAAATTTTTAATTTTCTCCATCTTTTATTATATATT
>JBAJNP010011387.1:0-14849 GCA_036877545.1 Yasuhikotakia modesta
TCCTCCGTTCAGTCTGAGGTACCAAAGTTATCAAAGTTGAGTTTCAGTCTCTGAAGGTCTCGCCGTGAATCCCGGATGTGAGATTTTCACACGTCAGGAGTCAGTCGATACCTCGTCTCAAAGGTTCGTCTGTGAATTGGAATATAAATTGTCTGTCTCACCCGCCCCTCTGTCTGAGGGGACCTGCCAAACTTCTTCTCCTGATCATAATCAGCTTCTGTGATGGTTTTACCCTCCGCTAAACATTATTGTTCTTCACCCACACCTCTGCGCAGAAGGTCAATGGTGTGAGAATAAGTGCCATTAACATGGTTCCTGCAAATGAATGCGCTCCTGAAATGAAAGGCAAGCCGAGGAGAGGCTCCAATGAGACATGCTGATACATGAATAAGGTGACTGGCATTATCTGTGCGAGAGCGTTCGATACAAAATATCTTGACCTATGCAAATAGACTCCTGCGGTGATGAACGCAGGCCCTGTGGCCAGTTGTGCGGCCAATTCGTAATGGAAAAACTTCAGAGAACAATCCTGACTAGAAAAGTTAGCGCTTGAGATACCACAAGTCTCTGAAGTTCTGAAGCCATGCGTGATATTTAACAGCGCATTTACATTTAAATGTATTTTTTAATTTGGCTTTTTTAAAATGTAACTTACGAGTGAGACCAATGAGACGTATTAAATGACATCTAGACTTCTGTAGAGGTTCATATGCAGTATATATGGGCGCTATAGGGTGTTTACTGGGATGAATGTATGTGAGCTATAAGTTACTCGTCTGTAAGGTGATTTACCCCAAAAAGTGCAGGTGACAGTCCAAAGAAATAAAGGAACAATTCACCCCAAAATAAAAACATTCACTTACCCTCACTTTGATTTTCTTTCTTCTGTAAAATATTAAAGGAGATGTTATGCATTAAATAACAAAACACTGTATTAACGTTGGATATAAGAACATACACAATTATTTACATTAACATTTTACATTAACATTTTGTTCTTTAACATTTCTACAACATAATATATAACATTAAAGAAATGTTCTACTAATATTTTCAGGCAAGAACGTTTCTGATAACTTTCAGAGAAAGCAAGCCAACGTTCTGAAAACGTTCTCTGTTAGCTGGGTAAATCTGCGTATGTAAAAAGAGCAAATCAGGTAGTTCAAAGATGTTATAATTGTGAAGGTATATTAAGACAAATATTGTGTTGTTTAAAAAGCCTTTGTGTTTGAGTGTGTGTGAAAGTGTGTGAAAGTGTGTGTGTGTGTTTGAGGCAGCACAGATACTGTAGGGTCAGTAAAGTGACAACATCAGTGTTTATTTTAATTAATCAACACATTTGATGTCTTAAGGCACCGGCTGTATCAACACATCCAGAGGCTGGTTAAATGAGATAGGGGGGCGAGTCGAGAACAGGATGCGAGCGTCGCTGCTGAAATACAGCATGTGAACGCAGCACAACTGTGTGGTGCGTCTCCCCGCTGCGTTTTACCCAGCAGGCTTTGTCTTTTCCCTCTAGCGTGCCCCACATGACAGCCAGAGGAAAAAAGACACCACTGGCTTCTCGCTCCTGGACGAGGCTTTACTCCAGCTAAGACACCCCCCACCTACATATTCATGATATCTGTGAGAGTGTGCCGCTCGAGAGAGAGAGAGCGAGCTTCCACTTCAATGATCAAGTGCGGAGAAGAAAGAAACAAAGAGGGACAGACAGAAACACTGAGCAAGCAGAGAGAGAGCGAGACAAACTCTGGGAGAGAGAGCAGCCATCCAATTCATCACAAAGCACTCAACACGACTGCCGGGCCATGAGATTTTGAATAAAGACCCTCGCCAGCCACAGACATCGGCACTTCAAAAGCTTTCGGTCTCAGAGATCCAAACACACGACTACAAATATTTCCAACCTGGAGAAACAAGCACAGAGAAGCTCAAGCAAACACCAAAACCGGAGAGACACACATTGCAACACAAACACAGGAAGCCCACTGCGAGTTCGGCCCGCCTTCTATCTTTTGAGGAGAAGGGCGCTCAAATATCCACGATTTGACATTGCTTTGTCTTTTTCAATAAAACGTGCAAAATTTCCCCTTTGCTAATTAGATTTCTTGAAATAATTATAGTGGGTAATGAAAATGACCCTGAGGACCTTGGTCACATGAGATGAGGTGATGGCATTTATCTACAGCATTAATTGCAGTCAGATTTTCGGATGCGTCCGGACGTGATTTAATTTCTCACTCTCTGCTAAGTTTTACAGATTCTCACCTCAGTTCTGTTTGATCATAGGGTGATTGCCGGACGGTCCTCCGGTGTCTGATTCTGTCTGATTTGCATGCAGGTTGAGAGGAGAGCTCACAGATCAATCTCACGTCTGATTATTTAGCTGAATCAATAAGGTGCGGCTGGACCGTGTGTGGAGATAAAATGTGGCCGGACGTGCCGGACTGATGTTCATCACAGGCCTAAACAAAAAGAGCTCTTTGATTTTTAGCCACTCCCATGTCAGGGCTAAGGCAACAACTCCCAGCTAACCTAGAATCTTGTGGTTGCTATGTGGTTGCTAAGGTGTTTTGAGGGGTATCTAGCGCTTCCTGGCAGTGACAAAAACCCTCCTGTGTGATAGTTTACATTTTATCTGTAATTTTACTGTGATATGACAGATTTATCCTGACTGGTTCCACCTCAGCCTGGTTTCCTATTGACAGAAAATTAATTTACAATTAATAAATGTCACAGAAGTTTCTAAGGCAAATTCACATTTTTCAAGTGAGGCTGAACTCCATTTAATTTTCCACAAATCCTTCCTACGATCATGAATGAGTGGAGCGGTCGTGAAAATCAAAGGTCTGGGAACCCTGAACAACGTTCTCATAATTGTGTTTGAAGAACATAGTAATTGAAATCAAGCATAGGGTTCTCAGCCGGGTTCCAATCCTTCCCCTGCCTCAATCTTTCACACACACCCACTTACAAATCCGTGATGCCCTTGCGGAGGTCATCGGTGAGAGAGCTTCTGCTCGCGAACGGGCCAGCAGGTTGGGTTTTAGTGTTCTGATCTGTGCTTATTTAGAGCCTGTGAATAATGCATGAGACGTCCGCGCACGCCGCTCTGCGGGGATAAAGTGGCTCTCAGCCCGATATCCCAGCATTCCCGGCTCTCCTGGTCCGCACCGCAGGTGAGCTTCAGCCGAACTCCGGAGGTAACTTTCATGCTCTGCTGGGCAAACATTTTCCAGGTCACATTTTCAATTACTCTGAGAGCCGCGCCGACTAGCATCCCTCAGGCTCCCTATCGCAGACGCGCACACGCGGCAGACGCCCACTCTAAACAAGCTTTGCTCGAAGAGGAAATGAGAACCGCCAGAGGACAGGAACGCGGGGCTCTCGTCGTGCGACACCTCTGACAAACAACAGGTCTGTTGTAAGTGTCTGCTAGCTTTCCGTCAGCGCCAAACCTACAGGGACCAAAAAAACTAAACGATTCTATCAGCAAAATCTGTCAGAAACATCAGGCCTGACAGAGCAAATGAACAAACTCGTATTGTGAGTTCCACGACCTTTTCAAGGATCTACAGAGTTTCCAACAAGTTATGAATTTAAAGGAACAGCTCACAGGAAAATATCATCATTTACTCACATCGACGTGTAGCTGTCTTTGTTTCTTTGCAGCTTTTAAAACACATTTTTTATATATAGTGAAAAATGAACAGAGTAAAAGCAAAGGGGGGGCTGAGATTGTTTAAAAATAGCCGAAAAAGGACCACAAAATTGGCCCGCGCCTCATGCATTGTTTGGTTATTTTGAGGTGGGGTGTACCTTCAAATGTAAGACAGCCAAAAGAGCAAGAAGGTGTTTCCCATTTACCGACTGTTCCCCATTTTTATCTTTGTTTCTCTCTCTCTCAGGTTCTGGAGGAACATGGTGTGTTCTGCTGGAGTCTGTTCTGTCTGACAGGGTGGTGTCACAGAGGGGGATGTCGAATGTCAGCGCGCGGACAGACTTACACTCCTTAGCCTCAGCGCGGTCTTTCATTAAAGCTAACATCACCTCACTTTCACACCCACTCCTGCTCGCGCTCTCTCTCTCTCTCTCTCTCTCTCTCTCTCTCTCTCTCTCTATCTCTCTCTCTCTCTCTCTCTCTGGTTTCTTCTTGCTCTGTCACTTTGTTCTTCTCTCTCTTCATCTCTACTTTCCTCTCTTTCCATCCTGCAGGAAAAAACAGCAATTTATTGTGTTTCTGTAGCTCAACTGGTAGAGCATCACAAAGGTTAAGGGTTCGATTCTTAGGTAACACTGATAAAATTGTATTTCATATATGCACAGTAAGTCTTTTGGAGAAAAGTATTCTCCCAAAGTTTTCATAAACATAACTGCATGTTTTTTACCATTATATCATATACATCAAAAACATATAACCAAGCACTAACGTTAAAACAACCTCTGAAAAACTGGGCAATTGTTCCCAAACCTTCAAAATAACATTTTGAACAATATAATGATTTTGAACAATAACGTTTTCTTACTTAATGGAAATGTTATTTTTACAATTTTAGGTTGTGAGAAATTTTAATTTAATGTTAAGCATTCTTACAACTTAAAATTAGCTGGACTAGTGGTTAGCGCATACGTTTAAATCCAACTTGTGTCACATTTCTGTCAGTTTTGTATTTTTCAACCTATGAACACAATTCCACATCTCCACCAGCCTCAAGACCCACTCAAAACCTTTTCCTCCTTGAAAGTTTAGCTCAGTTTTCTCGTCTGTGCAATACGCGGTGCGAATTGAGCGATAGAAAGAGAGAGAGAAAGCGCTACGTTTCTACGACGAGCCTAATGCTGCTTGTGTAGCTAATAGTGCAGAAAAGGCGCCGTCGCTCGCCCGAGCCGGTACTTTAAATTATTCATTCTGTGCTGTGGCACAAGCAGCACCACTCGACTGATACACTGTCGCTCATAATCTCTCGCTGTCCGTGGGAGCAGAGACGACGCACTGGATTTGAGCAGCTACAGTGACTCCCAGCAGGAAGACGGACCAAAAAGCTGCAAACGTGTGAGGCGGAGGAGAAGTGTGAACGTAGTAACTCAATTTGTGGGAGACTGGAAAAAGTACGGGGCGTTTTTGTGACGACGCCAAAAATGAACGCACTGCACCTGCAGGGAGGAGCCACCTCGGGTGCAGTGGATTGTGGGTAGGCAGGTGAGCTAAAGGTAAGCGAAGGAACGAAAATTTACAAGCCAGTGAGATCGTGAAGCGATTAAAATTTATAAAATATAAAATGTTGGTTTATGAAAAAAGAAAAAGGTTGTGGGGAAATATACATAAGGTAGGCAAACTGAAAATATGAAAATAACATTCATTTTATGTATCAAGGTGTCACTTTGTGCCTAAAAATGTTATATTCAGTTTACTATAATCACAGTGATAAATCAACCTATCACAACAAAATGTTATAAATTTGAAGAGCAACAATGATGTGTTGAACCTACTATTGGTTTGTGACACAACCAGCCATTAAACTTTTATTATTATTTCTTTACCTGGAGAGAAATCGGTGTTTTGTGAAGAACTGATTTTTCAATATAATCCCTCTCCAAAATAAGGCTCCAAGATGGAAACATTCTCTGCACCGCAGGGCACGACACGTTTTGCCAGCTCCTCGATCGTCTTTGAAGGACCAGGTTGGTTGGCGATGGGCAAAGAAGCCAAAATGTCTAAAAAAACTGGGCAATAACACAAGAGAGAAACCAGTCCATGAATATAACAGAAATATTTTGGTTTCCTCGTGCCCCAACCCACCAAACCCCCCAAGGTGTCTGAAACGCAGGAAACGTGTGATGAGTGCTCCTGTTTTTCCTCACCTCCTGCGCTCAGTATTTCTGTTTATCGCTCCCGTTCAGACACGATAAACAACACCACCAGCAAACGACGAGAAACAAAGAGGAGCTTTAATGCAGACCGGCAACCACCTCCACTAACCTCAGACACTTGCTTGTAACTTTCTTTCGCAGTCTCAGTCTCGCATCTTCAACCTACGAAACTTAACAAGAATTGTATGGATGCAAGTGTGGTGACCGTTTTCTGACCACCAGCATACACACTTTCATATACACACACACACTTTCATACACACACACCCACACACATTTATATACACACTTTCATATACACACACACTTTCATACACACACACACACACATCCATACACACACACATTTATATACACACTGTCATTTACACACACACACATGGGCTGACAGCAGATCTAGGAACAGTGGGACAGGTGTCTGGGTCCCAGGGAGTCAGACACACGCAGGTGTTAATTAGACAGACAAACGTGTTTGCAGAGGGCGTCGGGTTTAATGCTGCACCCTCAGGTCCACCACTGCAAGATATAACAGAGTGTCAAAGCCTGCCGGAACCTTCCATCTCTGGATCAGGGACGGACAGACAGAACCTGCAGACGAGACAAACGCCGAAACTGCTACAGTAGCTTTAAAAGGAAAGAAATAAAGACGTTTTTCAGACAGAATTGAACCAAGAAAACTGTCCAACAGCTGAAATGATTAAAGCACTGCTTTTAAAACGAAACGTCTCTAACTGGTTGACCTTACCGAGTCAGTAGATAAACAAGTTGACTACCCAGCTAACAATTTTAGGATGCAAGAACATTTTCAAAGCGTTTCAATTAAGCAACAAAAATGTTATTTAAGTTATTTTGAAGGTTCTAGCAGCATTTTAAAATTGAAGGGATGTTTTTGTTTGGTTGTGAGAATATTTTTCAGTTTTTTAATGCTGTTTTTTACATTTTCAAAATAACTAAAGCCTCATTCACATGACCAGCTTTAGCTTAGCCTGACGTCAAAGAATTCATCCACAAAACTACTAAAATACTGCCTCCGTTTCTACGTACTCTCAAAATTTCTGCTAAAACAGAAGCCAAGAATTTATTTCCTCATAAATTCATTTACGGAGGGGCCAAATAGATTCACTATAGATTATAATGGTAAATAAGTGCGTTGAAAATTTCTGCTGCAGATGTGCCGCCAGTTTCCTCCCTCAGAACGGCCCTGGAGAGAAAATTCACCAGAGAGTAATTGGAGCATGAATTCGCTCATTTACTTTGACTTAACGAAGCAAGTCCATGTACAGCAACACAGCAGCCTTACTCTGATAATAAATAATGACCTGTCAATTATTCACAAGACTTCCAGAGAGATCTGCGGTGTATTACAACAATGGCGTCTCCTGCAGAGACACACACACTTTGTTTCACCTCACACACACATCACTGGCCTTATCAGCCCATCTCGCTTTCTTCCTCACCAACCCACACAAGCACACAAACTAAATATAGTTTCCCCTTCTTTCCCAGCTAGCAGAACATTGGCTGACGTTCTCTTAAAGTTATCAAAACATTCTTGCATCTTTATAGCACGCTTTGTTACCATTAAAGATCCTATTTAAAAATCATTATTTTTAAGTTGTTAGTGGAACAGTTTAAAAATGTTACAGAATTAAAATAGTTTGAATCACGTTTTTACAGTATAACCAAAAAGTAACATTAGTACATTGTCTAGAAAACTTCCTATAATGTTCCTTTAAAGGTTTCATAGTTGTAATCAAACATTTTTAAACTGTTTCACTAACATCTTAAAAATAACAGTTTGATACATGCTAACAAAATGTTATACTAATAGTACTGCAAGTTTTGATAACTTTAAGAAAACTTCAGAGAACATTAACCGGCTTTACTAGAACAGTCACGCTCACATTTCTAACATGTTTTGTTACTTAATGAAAACAGGGAAGCGTTCTGTCAAACTCGCCACGTCCAAAAAAATCCAGGTCTCGTCTCACATCAGTCTGTACAGATGGGGCTGAGGCTGCTAATTGAAGGTGTTAAGTGGACAGTTTCTAGCTGGAGGACACGTTTAATTAGACAGCGGATGCCGAGGGAGAAATGAAAGGCAGACAGGGACGCAGAGGGACACTTAAGCAGCGCTCGCGTCTCGCTCCGTGACCGGGCGCGGGCTGTCCGCTCTCGTGTACACAATTATCTCTGCACTCTGTTGACGGAACAATCATCCCACAATCCGTCGCTTCATGATTAAGCACCAAATCCTGTTTTTCACGCTCCCGTGCCCGGACACGCTCGGACCGGTGCCCTGCCTCCATCTCCTCCACGGGACCGCGTGGTGCCGAAAAATAACTCCTGCCGAATTATGACTCCCCTCATGGTTAGGATTAAGTTTGGGGTTGGGATTAGCGTAATCAGCCGACAGTCCCAACGGTTTCATCATTCCTGTGAAATACACAACCAGGACAAATAAAACCAAAGTCAGGAATTATGCAAACTTTGGTAAATTCTCTGACAAATTGTTCTCCAGTGAGTTTGTGATACTGCTAAAACATAAATATCACAGACATTAATGCCAAATACAACTTTTGGTGATGGGATAATTTATCTCTGTAATTAGACACGAAAACTAAAACTGTACTGAGGCGAAATTTTATACACACTAAATCAAAACTAAAAAGTCATTTTCAAAAATACAAAAATGAATTTGAAAGTAGTTGTGCATCATTAAACTAACAAAATCTCAAATTAAATAATATAAAAATAAAAATATGTGAGACTTTATAAACCATATTTTATACATACCATATATATTTGTATATGTACCACATATATGTTCCATTTTATTTGTTGTCTGAAAGATTAAAACTACGACTAGATTAAAGACAAAAATAAAAGAGGAGAAATTGGTTCCTCTATGAGAAAAGGCACCAAATCTTTGACTTCATCTGGTGATGATAATCCTCTATCACACGGCTAATGTGTGAAATTTACCGCAGTGAAAGCTATTATTTCTCCCCAAACGTTATCTAGTTTTGGAGCTACAGCGGTCTGGGCAAGTCACTGTTTTTCCTCCACAGCCGATTGGAATCAGAGATGGCGAGACAGCTGTTTGCTCCGATCTGTCGGCCACTGGGATAAATTCTCACATTGCTCTTAACCATAAAATTGAAGCTATCACGACTTCATTGGCCTCCCATTACACCCCAACCTGACACATTTTATCATATCTCACCATCGCTCCTCATCAATGTCTCTTCTCCTCAGCCACCTACTCCAGCGTTCCTCTCTCATATCTGCATGTGTCTTGATTTTAACTAGATGGAATCTTATCTTTGACAGAACCACGACTGGTTTGACTCAAATCAGGGATTCAAATATTTGAACTTAAAATAAATTGGTCACCTGTGAATTTTTAAAGTCCTGGCCCTGATAAGCTCCTAACAAAAAGACACTTGGTTAGGTCTCGATCTTCCTGACTTCAGGATACAGAATTATCCAAAGCTGATCTCTATGACCTTGCACTAAGTTTCAAAGATCTCTGATCTGTTGTTTCATAGCCAAGTCTGAGAAACTTTTAGATAAGCATGAACTTTAAAATCCACTAAAGGAAGATCTAAGGATGATCTAAATGATTGCCTTACATTTCTGATGCTCAACTGCAGATGTTCCTTATACGAACACCTTCAGGAACCAAAGAACCTCTAATGACATTCAACATGAAAGCACATGATAACTTGAGGAACATATTCACCTGATTTAGCCTACAATGATGAGAACATCAATCATCTCCTCCACTGTAAGACCAGCTCATTAAAGCCCAGCAGAAGACACCCTAGCTGACGTTTCAGGCTAACCCTCAGAAGGTGTGAAGATCCATAAACACCATCATTAATGTTCTCATCACCTGTTCTCATCACCATCCTCAACGTTCTCATCGTCTCCACTCTTCTCAAAATCTCAGACCCGTTCCTCAGATCCTTGGGAATTTTTATAGCATCTGCTTGGAGAGCTCAGAATGTCAGAGGTAGAGACGAATCAAACAAAAACAGCAAATAAATCGAATTAGACAAAAATATGCTCATGTGCCTGTAGGTTGAGAATTGCCAGATGTTGTTATGTAATCTGTACTCATCAGAACCTACATTTTGACTTCTGTTGCAAAGAAACACGGATCGTACGTTAAACCTGAGGGTTTATCTTGTGACGAATGGAATCTGTTAGTAGATCTTTCATTTTTTTCTGCCAACAGGACCTCAATGGGACCTCACTGGACCTCATTTGAGAAGGTCAACGCTGGTTACAACGCTGCCATTCAAAACTAACCTTCATTGCTCAAAGGAACTGTGTGGTAACGGCAGGCCCCTCAATAGTATATCGTTCTACGTGTGAGTACACTGTATGTTCAACCACAAATATAAAAATAAACGCGGTGTTTTAGAATATTAAATCGCACTAGAGCCTTTGGGAAAAACAACTCAACTAAAATGAAATAGCGAGAGTTTCCTTGGATAATTCTTGCTATAATAAAATCTTTTCATCCTTTATATTAGTACCAGAATATCTTGAGGTACAAATAATAATAATAATAATAATAAATTCTTTACCCTTTTCTCTCTCTTTTACACTTTGTTTTATGTTCAACGGCTGCTAATGAGCTACACAGAGATTTTGAGAAGATTCATCTCCATTTGAAAGGCGAGAAAACAGAAAAGCTTAAAGACACTCACAAATAAAAACTTCTTCCATTATTTACCTGTATGTTTTTCTCTTTTCTCAGCAACTTCTATTAACCACAGCTACAAATTATATTTAAATTCCCACAACATTAAGATCATACAGACACACAGGTTTGATTCAACATAAGGTTAACAATGACAAAACTCCTACAGTTTATTAGTTCACCTTGTTTACCAGATATACAGTAGTTCTGCCTCATTTGAGGGTTTAAGTAAATCTAACCTAGTTTAAAGATTAGCATAGCTCGCAATCGTTGTCTTTCAACTATCAAACTTCACACAACATTATGCATTTATGCATCTGGCATGTGCATTTTTTTTTACCAGTACGTGTTACCTGGGAATCGAACCCTCGACCTTTGCGCTGCTCATGCAGGGAAACGTTTTAAAGCTCACCTGGGCAGGTGATACCATCTGCTCACCGCCATCACCAGAACGCTGACTGTTTAAAGATCTCACTATATGAGGCCTTCAGGAGCCCTGAGAACCTTCCAGAAGAACCGACCTCGGAGAGTTCTAGAATAAGAAGAGAACAAAAGCGTTACATTTTAAACAGATGTGCAAACAGGAGGCGTATATGTTACATGTATCTGTAATTGTAGAGAAAGCAGCTGAGAGTTTTCCTCTCTGACTGATCTGGCCGGTGTTTCAGACAGCGCCAGTGGTCATCAGCTGCGGCGTGTGGACAGCACTCAATAAAAGCAGACGCTCTCATATTTACATTCAAATATGTTTAGATCAAAATGTTCCCCAAGGAGACACAAGCCTTCAGATTTCAATTCTCACATTTGCTCTCTGTCTCTCTCCTCAGGCTGTCTTCCTCTCTCGCCCCCTTTACAATTTCTTTCTCTCTCTCTTTCGCTCCCTCTGTTCTCTGCTATACTAACTCTCCCTTTTTTTATTCTCTTGCACTGGCTACATTCACACAGCCAGTGTTTGGGACTGACTGACACATTTACAAACCGGTGCGACTCTCAAATTGCTGTTCATACCATTTCTGGCTCAACCAATTACACAGGTTACGGTGGGACTGACTCTTCCTGGCTAACAATTTTAGGTTGTATGAACGTTTCCTTAATGTTGCAATTAAGTAACACAAATGAAATGATTTTACTATAAATGTAGTCATCCATTTTAACAAAACATCCTTTATTCAACATTTTCTGTTACAATTAAAACACTTTAAGAATGATATATGATAAATAAGGTTAAAAGCATTTTACTAATGTTACTGCAAGGACGTTGAGAGAACAGAGAACGTTAGCCAAGGTTCTAAGAACGTTCCCTGTTAGCTGTAACTGTATAGAACTTAATCTGTATGAACTCTCTGTCTCTCTTTCTCTCTCTCTCTCTCTCTCTCTCTCTCCCTTTCTCTCCTTCTACACCCTGTATTCATGCTTCACCCCCAGAGCTGTCATGAGGAGAGTGTTTCTGCCGGCTTTGACAGATGGACATGTGGGTTTATCAGGTGGACCTGCAGCCCGGCCTCAAATCTATTATCAATTCCTTAAGCAATTAACTGTTGAGCGGGCATTTGGCATGCCGGATCTGCCGAGATAAGAACCGATGCGGACCCTGTCTCATTAAACAGGAAATTGTCAAATCGCTACCCACCCCCCCACACACTCTTCTGATTGGTGCGTGTGTTGGCATGCGGCTATTTGCATGCTTGATTGAAAACGACAGATAACTGCTGCTGAGGAATGACTGAGAAAGTCCAGAGAATTAATAATTTTATTAGTTTAGTCCAAGGTATTTATCTTAATATTAGTCTGTTCAGACCCTGATGATGTAAAAATGTGTTTGCCAGAACTTTTTCAACACATGATTCTAAGAAAAATGATGGGAACGTTTTCAGAACGTTCTCTCTCAAACATTCTCAAAATATTCCTGTAGTAACATTTGTAAAACTTTTTATATATTACATTTCCTATATCAAAAAATGTTTCATCTAAGATAATGTTTTAAAAATGTTACAAATGTAAACAGAAAAAACAGAACTTACAAATGTTAAAATAACGTTCCTCAAACCAAGCGCTAACTTAAATACAGGTTATAAACCAACAAGGAAAGTCTGATCCCAGAACATTTTTAAGGCCTTAACTGTAAGCTACACTTACACTGTAAACAAAGAACTGTGAACATCAATGCAATTAATAATTGATCCCCTATTAAAACTACATTATTTCATTTGATCAGTCAGTAAATGCAAAACGTCTCATTTATCCTGATTAAATGTTTCATGTTTAACATTTTTCCAAAAGGACTACATTTAATTTATCATCACTTAATTAAAATAAACACTGCAAACCAAGAACATCTAAGGTGGCTTTCCTGTGAACATATGGTTGCAAGTTTGACTTCAGGCCACAACTGCCCCCAGATAACACTGCTGCCTTTACGGCGTTTGCAGAGAGACCCTTAAACACCAATCCTGCAGTAATTCCTGCAATGCAGAAAGAAATGCAACTTGCTGCACTTTATGATCAATGCAATGAGGCACACGCTACGGCTGAGTTATGCGTTTGGCCGGA
Organism: Yasuhikotakia modesta; assembly: GCA_036877545.1. Lineage (NCBI taxonomy): Eukaryota > Metazoa > Chordata > Actinopteri > Cypriniformes > Botiidae > Yasuhikotakia > Yasuhikotakia modesta. Next base: position 13,136 of record JBAJNP010011387.1, read on the forward strand.
TGCTTCCCTGGAATCACAATGCGCGTGTAATTGGAAGAGAGTGAATTGATATTCCAGCCACACCGCGGATCGCATTTCCAACGTTACCATTAGCGGGGGATAAAAACACAGGCTATCGCCACCCATTTCCAAAATGGCCCTTGCACACATCTCTGGATGATCATATAATTTGCAGACTTAATTGGAAATATAAATCCCAATGCACACAACATTAGGGAGAGCTTTAATCCTCACCTCTGTTCTTGATGCATGATGACACATTGCAAATGCGCGGGGTCAGCCGTGTCACTTTTAAATATCACAATGTCCTGAGGGGCCCAATTGGAAGCGGGAGACAGCAAGAGTATTATAACAGCTACAGCCTCCTGTCTCCAAACAATTACTCTCTCCCTCTCTCTCTCTGTCTACTGTTGTCTCTCGTCCTCTCTCACTGTTGCTTGGGTAGTCCATTTTCCAGCACTAAGTCAGCAGCAGCTACTGTATACTTCTGCACTATTAAAATTCATCTCAGTACACTCTTAAAAACAAAGGTTCCTATAAGGTTCTTTGTCAAGCTCTAGGGTTCCATAAAGAACCATTTAACAGCCACAGAATCGTTCTCGTTACATTAAAGATTCTTTGTAGTTGGGAAAGGTCTACAGACTACACAAAGGAATAAATGGTTCCCTTAAAAGGCTTCGAGTTAAAGGTTCCTTATGAGAACCAAAATGGTTCTTCTATGCCTTTTCTGCAAGGAACCCTATAGAACCTTGATTTTTAAGAGTGTGGCTGTTTGTCGACCTGAAACACACAAGTCAACACGCATTAAGACAAACAGAAACATTGTTAATGGTAATATAATATGTTAAAAGAAGATGAGGTTGAGAGTATATTAAAGATACAACAAAACTCACTGTACATCTTCTGTAATACAGTTAAATACAGTCACTGAGACACGTGCAGCATAATAAAACCGCAGAATTAGTAACACTACTGTACCAAACAGCTGTCCTGGCACCTACAATACATTAATATGTTTTTGCATTCTTGTCATCTAAGCTGTGGAATTACATTGTTGGAACATAATGGCATTTAATCAGGATAAAGGCCCGTTTTTAAAGCCAGCCAGAATCTATCTGATGTGCCACCAGCCCCTGTGTACATTTCCACACCTCCACACACATAATGCCTTATCAATAAACCACCCAGGCGTTGGCTGTTTTTATAATGGACTTGCGATTGCACGCTCTGGGTCCTAATTATCAAGGCAAACAGAGCTTGGCAGTCTTTCAAATGAAGGGTGGAAAGAGAGAAGGTTACAGAAGGGTGGGGGAACAGACGGATTGAGAGACTGAAACTGTGCCTTGGAAGGAAAACGGGCCTTTTAAATTGCCCTTTTAGTAATAAGGCGTTAAAGCGAGTGCGTAATGCGCCATGCGTGGTTCTTCACTTGGCCATTGGCGTAAAGGATTTTGTGCAGTATTGCCAACATACCAACGTTTGATGAAACACTGGCATCATGTCACAGCATCAGCAGAAACGTCCACCGAAGCCCTTATATCACATTTACCGTGACAAAAACCTTTAAGATTGATGGTGAAACATCACAGGATGTTCATCTATGGAGATGTGTCCTATGGTAATATGATTACATGCAAAGATGTGTGTGGATTAGCATCAAAGCTGCTAAAAATAGAGATCGCGTCCCATTGCTCTCATGATAATTCTTTCAATA
>JBAJNP010011388.1:0-14847 GCA_036877545.1 Yasuhikotakia modesta
CACACAGACACACGCACACAGACACACACACACACACAGACACACACACACAGACACACACTCACACGCACACAGACACACACACATATAGGGACATTATAGGGACATTCCATAGATGTAATGAATTTTGTACTGTACAAACTGTATATTATATCCCCCTACAGTATCCGCCCATTAAACTGAGTCTCACACAAAACCTTCTGCCATTTTAAGATTAAAAGATTATGTTACGCGACCTAAAAATATCCCCACATGGTCAAACTACACGGCACTAGTACTGAGGACATGTGAACACCAGGACACTCGACAGCAGCTCTGTCTCTTAACTGATGGGGTGTCCCAGGCTGTAACCAGCTGCTATTTCAGGCTTCATCACGGTCCAATCACAACGCAGGATTATCTGTCTGTTGTCGGCAGGCTCAGCAGATTAGTGACCAGTGAGGGTGGAAACTGAGAAGCGACCTTTGACCTCAGCCCATCTCTGCTCTCTGCTAGATTAAAACTGAACGGCTGAATGAATCACCGTTGACTCCATGTTGTGAACCACGCTGTGATGCTTCAGTGCTGAAAACATGTTATTGCATCAGCGCAGACTCATTTTCTGCTGTTTGTCTGAAAGTCAAATAAAAATTACATCATGAAACCCATCACATTACTAAAGTAAAGGGGCCTTTGAAACCCTGTTGACTTTAAACGCTCCAGTGTGATCAGTTTTTTAATGCATTTTCATTAAAATGCAAATGAAGAGGTTTTGGGCACTTTCTTTCATTTTTGGCTACACAAATGCTTGTTTATTCATTTCCTTGTCTCTCCCTTAAGCGGTTTGCTTTTTAAAATACTGCAAGCATCCTTCAAGCGTTAAATTACTACGCTTCACGTATCAGATGTTTCTGACTTTGAGGATGGGCCTAAACCCTTCTTACACTTCAAAGACGACGGCTGCACAAACAAACCGAGAGATTTTCACCGGGATTGGTTGAGCCAGACCAGCATTTAATAAAACAGCGTCCAGAAAGGTTTTAAAGAAACAATGTATCTTGTAATAAATCATTTACCTGTTGTGCTGAGATCTGAAATTCTTCTTTAAGGTCAAAGTGAGTTACTCCACCAGGAACCAGGAACAGATTTAATCTGATGAGCAGAAGTGTTTCTCCAATGGAGTTGAGCATGAACTGTGAACCATAGGTCTGATGTTCCTCAGAACATTCTCAGGTTCTGCTGGAGAACGTGATCTTCAGGTCTTGGTCATGCAGCTCCAGAGCAGCTGTCCGTACATCTGTAATGATAAAACTGTCAAAATCCCAAACAGAAGCATTTTCAGTAGTGACCTCAGACAGTTAAATCTACTGAACAAACAGCAGGTGTGTATCGCTGTATTTGTGTATGTGTTTTACATCTGATCTTTCTCAAGTGAATATTTGTCTGTCTGAAACAACAGATGCCTGGAGGAAAATAAAACTCCTCGTCTCTGATTCTCTCTGGTCAATCAAAAGAAAAACACATCACTGCATTCCCTCTGTAGATGAAGAGAGAAACATCAACACTCAAGTCTTTCACACTGAATCCTCCACAAAACACTTCTGTTATCTGCTCTGCTGGATGCACATGTGTTTTTATCTGGACGGATAATCTATCAGACATCTGATGTGAATTCTACATCTGCAAGACTCTTCTGAGACCCTTCTGAGACTCCAGTGTTACTTCTAACTTCAACTAACTTCAATTTAGGGTTTTCATCTAGAAATTATATAAACTATATGCCAACAATTAGGACACATATAAACTGACCCCATAAACAAGAGCTAACAGACATGAACAGATCACCCTAAAATCTTGAGTCTGTGTTGTTCATTTATTCCAGTATTTCAGCACATGCTGACCACAGGACGCGACTAAACAGAAAAACTAAATGTACCAAATTCAACAGTTAGTTCAGGGAGGTGAAACCTACTCAAGAGTCAAATTAAACTTGTTAAACCAAACAAAAACAAACAGGGATGAAGTTATATTACTAGGTTAACCACAGGAAGGAAACAGGAGGAATTAAGTAAAGAAAATGTGCACAACCTCACCACAACCTCCACATAACACAACTGCATGTGTTCATTTAGAGAGATGTGATTGGTGTGGAGAGAGAGGGGGCGTGTCTAAAGCAACTGAGGGCAGATAATCAGGCAAATAATCCACTTGACCCAGCAAACATGCTGCAGTGACTCACACTGTTCCAGAATCAGCCCACAACATTATACATGTACTTTATACTTAATGCATATTCACATAATAACTAGTTGCTTGTGTATAAGTCATATCAAGAACAAACAACACAAACTGGAGACTCAGGAGGCACAAAAGAGATTAGCAAAGAGTTTCTGAGCAACCAGCACAACACAAACATCACAGCGCAGGAGGAATAAAGGCATGTTAAAGTGAACCTTTCTTCTGTTTGTTGTTTGTTACCTGGTTTGGTTTGAAGCCGCTGTCAGTATTAACTCGTGTGCCACACACTCCAGTCTCGGATGATGGTGCAGATATGACAAAACAACTCAAAGCTTTAACTTAATCCCTCATCTTTTCATTGTGTCTCATTTCAGATCTACAGTCACTGTCTGTAAGTCAATCAAAGTCAATTCACAGTGTTTCAGAGTTTCAGAGTGAATTGCATCATGGGATTGCAGGTTTTTGTAAGCAGTCTTTGTCTTCATTTGTTTTGCTTTAGATGGAGGTCTGTAATGTTTCATTTATCAGGGAGCTGATTGGTTTGGTTCAAGGATTTAATTCTTTACTGCATATATTTTTATTCTTTGAATGTACTGGAATTACACTGAAACACTTCAGGAAATACACTAGGACTGTTGTGCTGTTAGTTAATTGTGTCACAGTCACGTAAAACTGCAGCTCATAACAACCGCCGTCTCTGTTAGGAACACAGGCTCTACTCTCCCTTCACTAACAGCCCTCCATCTTCACAATCTCCTCCTGACAGCCATCGGCCCACAAGTCAAATCGATACAGTCAAGTAATGGTGTTTCTCCGCAGGACCCGGTCAGAATGAACTCTGTTCATGTCATCAGACATGCGCTACAGATCCACAGCGTCTCACCCAGAACAAAGACATTTGTTATTTTTGTGTGCTTGTTTTTCCACCCGGGGATGTCTGGCTCTCATGCTAATGTCATTTAAACCTGCTGTTTGTTTCAGAGTGAACCGCTCATGTTCCGTCATGTGGGAGGGGAGCTGCAAAATGTTTAGAGTTTATTCTGTGGTGTTAGGTGACTGTCACATGATAACAACCAAATAAACCACATTCTGCCACGAGTCATTCTCAGCACATCCGCTTAAATGAGATTTTACAGACAAAACACTTTATAAATGATCATGTACAGTAAATCCGTCTGTGTTTGTGATGCCACCTCAGTGGCTGCAACATCAACATCTTGGTGAACTGTACGATATGAATCTTAAGACTTACGCTTCACGTCTCTGGTGATGTTGGCATTTTTTTAATTCCTGATGATGTCACAGTTTGACATCATTACTGACACACAGAATTACACTGATACACACACACCCAAGATTCTTGCACTGATGATGTCAAAGTTTCATCTGGAATAGAAAGAGAAAGAGTGTCTAAATACCAAGATATTTCTGTTGCATGTGATAAAGTCAGCATAATATCAGTAACTCAACATCTCTCTCTTTCTCTCTCTCTCTCACACACACACACATCAGATGGTTGTTGTAGGAGACGTGACACTGCAGGACTGTGATCTAAAGTTTCTCTCATGAATCTGCATGTCATAAACTGCTGATTCTGACCAACAAAATAAACCCTTTATTTACAGAAGGTTTGCAGCATGTGATTCAAATGATGCTGCACTTTTAATTCCATTACATAACAAAAATAACAATTAGCTGCACATGCAATATTTGCGCCTCTTTCCTGTTATTACAGGAACATTTACTGCATGTGTCATTATGTGTGTCTGGTTTCAGTTTTTTGCATGACGTTACAGACTCCAGGGCTTTGGGTGTTAACACAACCAGTGACACGTCTCTGTTTAACTCAACACTCTGCTGTTCTGTTAATGAACAACAGCGTCTGAACATCTCAGGAGATTGTGGCAACATGACCGCACCTGTAACGTTGAACCAGCGTTTCCCAGCCGACGCTGATGATTAACTTTTAATTAAGATAAAACAGGATTAAAAAACAATACGAAGCTTTTAGGCAAAATATTGAGTTAATGGTGTAAGTGACTGTCATGAATAATTAAACATCACTCTCACCTCACTGAAGAATGTGGGTGAGGATCAGATACACAGAACAGCATGACTGAAAACATGAGGAACAATCATCACATACTGTAATGAGGTTATTCTACAGCCCACAGCTGCAGAACATAAATCACACTACGCTTCTCATCTGTGGGGAAATGATACATTTCCAATAGATGAGGCTATTTTTAGATGTTTCTGCACTTCAAATAATCACACAAGATCTGATTTCACTCACCAGAAAACTGTAAATACAATCACGCCTGAATAATCGAAGATTCACAATTCTGATGAATTATGTGGAAAACAGTAATGAATATTAAACTTGTAAATGAACACAAAACACTTGAAGACACAAAAAACAGAGAGAGAGAGAGAGAGAGAGAGAGAGAGAGAGAGAGAGAGACCATCTGCATGTTCATGAATGTAAAATAATGTTCATTTTAACTGATTGCTGATTTTCATTCATTAACAGTGTAACTTGGTTTCCAGCAGCAGCTGAACAGAGTTTTGAGGCAGCAGAACTTGTGTTAGCATCCGTGATGAATCTCTCCTCCCTCGTTCCATCACTCCATCTCACAGACGGCTGTGGAAAGTATTTCATACAGCCTGACATTGTTTGACAGAGATCAGCAGGATTGTGAGAGTAATCCTGCAGATAAACCCACCCCAGTGTAAAGACCCCCTCACCGCCAGATTCTGCTCAACATCCAGCATCCACGGCGCCACAGGCCTCGGATCAGACACTGCAGCTGTTGAAGAGAAGCTGTACGAGTTTCTCCTCCAGATGAACTTCAGCGATGTGGAGAAGCAGGTTTATAAATGCCGGGGTAGAAGAAGCTGAGCAGAAAACACAAGGGTTTATTCAATTCAAACTTAATGAAGATATTTATGACTGTCAAAAACTGAAACCAAACACAACAAACCTAGTTTGAAAATAAACTACACAAGAAATAGAAATGTTGCATAGCATTGATACGTTCATATTTCACCAAAAAATGCAAAAGCTAATAAAAAATAGTAATTAAACTATAGTTTTAATAAAAACAAAACTGAAGTCAATGACAAATCAACTTCCTCTTCACACATGAGACTGAAATGCTCTGTATCAGTTCAGTCAGGAAGGGGTGTGAACGCTGTAAATATACACAGATTCTGTTACGGTGGGATTTCTGATGAAGGGGTTACATGAGCAGAGCAGCTATTAATAACTCAAATCTTTACTGGCTCTTCTGTACAGTGTTACAGAGTCTCAGTCTGTACACCATTACTGTACTGTAACATTACTGTACTGTAACATACTGTACTGTACTATTACTGTACTGTACTATTACTGTACTGTAACATACTGTACTGTGACATTACTGTACTGTGACATTACTGTACTGTAACATACTGTACTGTACTATTACTGTACTGTACTATTACTGTACTGTAACATACTGTACTGTAACGTACTGCACTGTAACATACTGTACTGTACTATTACTGTACTGCACTGTAACATACTGTACTGTACTATTACTGTACTGTACTGTAACATACTGTACTGTACTATTACTGTACTGTACTGTAACATACTGTACTGTACTATTGCTGTACTGTACTGTAACATACTGTACTGTACTATTACTGTACTGTACTGTAACATACTGTACTGTACTATTACTGTACTGTAACATACTGTACTGTAACATTACTGTACTGCACTGTAACATACTGTACTGTACTATTACTGTACTGTAACATACTGTACTGTAACATTACTGTACTGTAACATACTGTACTGTACTATTACTGTACTGTACTGTAACATACTGTACTGTAACATTACTGTACTGTACTGTAACATACTGTACTGTACTATTACTGTACTGTAACATTACTGTACTGCACTGTACCATACTGTACTATTGTCTCTCCACTCTGTGGTAAAATGTGACCTGAAAGTGAAATATATGTTCATCTTATGTTGTTTTAAAAATATACAGAATTTAAGAAATGTTTGATTAACGTTCTTATTGCCCACAGTAATGTTAATGCAACATGTGCCTAGAACATTCAAAATGACCTTTTAATGTTTTTGGTACCTAATGGGAAACATTCTTACAAGCTAAAATTGTTAGCTGGGTATCCTGATACGGTCCTCAGAGGGGAAATGAATCCAGTTTGGACCGGCACCACAGTTATTTGTGTTATGAATACCAGAGCGGGGAGCAAAATTTTCCAGAAACAGCTGCAGAGCTCGAGCTAGCGCCAGAAATTCTCTCGTTCCTTCTCATCTTCTGCTGCATTGTCGGCCCTGGGCCAAAGCTTCTCAGTCACACCCGGCCGACTGACTCAACACACACACCCTCATGTGACTCAACGCGTGTTGGGTAAGAGCTGCTGTCATTGGAAAAGGACTTTGTAAGCGTTTGGCCTAGTTTATACCTTATTACTCACTTCAGGTGGATTTGATGATCAAAGGAATAGTTTGTCCAAAACTTCTGTCATTATTTATTCACCCTCATGTCGGTGTGCTGTTCCATTTCCAGAGGAACATGGAGAATTATGAAGGAACCTTTGCTCTGTCTTCACATAATAAGTGTGACGATGTGTTCAGCTCCTACAAAGACAAAAACAGCAAAGAGCAGCAAAAAACACCTCATACAATCTTACTACAAATGTAGGTAGTAAGAACGTTTCCAGTAGTAAGAAGAAAAACATTTTTGGAAAACAACATTATAAGAATTTTACCTGTTTGGTTTCATATAGTGAAATATAGTTTCATATAGTGAAACCAAACAGGGAACATTCTTATAATGTTCAAACTTGTGTAAAGTTATATGAAAGCATTTTGACAGAAACAGACTCAAATCTAAGCAAATAATAATAAAATATTTGAAATGTTCTATAAATATTTTTTACAGAAGTTATTACTTTCACTCTCATTTCAGCTGCAGCTCCAGCTTTGAACTTTTGCTCCAGTAAATCATGTAATAATAATGAAACACTGGCTCTGATCTCACCAGAACCTGCAGTTATTGTCTATGAACTCTGCACCTGTGTAGCAACACGGAGGCTCCACCCACCGTCGCTGTTTTGTGTTCCTGTCGGCCTTTGTGATTGTGTAACTCTCTCAAGGCAGCAGGAACCTCTTTTGAGAGCACACCTGTTTGTGGCATGCAATGACAGGCTTCTGCTAGTGCTTATTTTGGCTGTGAATCTGAGCTGGGCACAACAAAGGGAGGCAGAGGATGTACTGTCAAAACTGAGTGAAGAATTCTGGTGACCCTGAAGGGGTAACAGCAGATGTCGAGTCTTTGATATGCAGCACGTTCAAACGGTTCAGTTTTCTCCTGCTTGTTACGTAACACATTCTTACAACCCAAGCGACTGCTGTTTGATGAAGAGTTGATGACGACAGCTAAACAGAGGAATAAACTTCCACTGAAGAATAGCTTGTTGTGAGCTTGTAGAGACAGACACTCTAGCAGCCCCACAGCAACCAACCACAACACCCTAGCAACAGCTTGGAACACACTAACAACTGAGCAACAACTACCCACAACATTGTTGTAAAATTATGAAAAGAATGTTAATAGTCACAAAATGTAAAAATCTAGTTTTATTAAATCACTTTTCACCCAAATTAAAAACGTTTTCTCTTCTCACGTTTTAAGTCAGAATATGAACAGAACGTTTCCACTCCAGGCTGAAGTAAAACTGAGCCAGAGAAGTTTATATCCGTCTATCTATCAGTTCACTAGCGCATTGTTTATGACATAAGAGCTTCAGCAATTTCCTGAATGTTATTAGCTTCTCTCAGTCCGGCGGCTCGACCCGCAGCTGAGTGACAGGAATAGCTGCTCTCATATTCCAGCCGGTTTGGGGTTTGGCACCTCACTGCAGTGTTACAAGACTTCAGTGTGGAACGCCCAAACGTCTTACAGCTATTTTAGGCCACACTGAAGCTGTTTGTCTTTAAAAATCAGCCCTGAATGCAAAAGACCAAATCAGAAGCAGCGATTTCAGTCTTTTAATGCTGATCTCTGTGATATCACAAAGTGTCACATCTCAGATGTGTTTATTTTCTTGTGGCTATAGACAGACTGCAACTCTTCAGTAAATGTCTAAAAAACAGAACAGAAATATGTAAGAGCAAAGTCCAGAAAACTATTATGACAAATGTTAATGTTTGACAAACGATTGTAACAAACAGCATTAGGGAGTTTTGGAACAAAGCCAAACTTCATGCACTTCATGTTTTACAAAAAATCCTGATTTAGGGCTTGTGCTGAACACCCTGGGAAAACCCAACCTGGAATTTTTTACAGATGCCCAGATCTGAGGCCACACGCCCTAATTGCCACTTCCAGACTCCATTACAGCTGCTTCTACAGAAGTGGGACAAACTCTAAAGGAAACCTTTGATTGATTAAAAAATTTGAAGGTGTCCTAAATTCAGAATTTGCAGGCGACCTTGTTTTTGCCGAGCGGATCTAAAATTACCAGTGCGTGATCTATACAGGGATTTAGTGAATGTAGATCAGATCTATTTTTTGGCACAGCCCGTCTCTGCCTCTTTCAATGAATCTCAGCCACACGCGGCGTTCTGGATTTATCGTGGGCTAATTTAGGAGGTGGACGGTGTATTTCTCTTCTGTGGTGTCACATTTATGTCCTTCATGGATAATGTATTAGGATGAACATGTGAAAAGTGCAAAATCTTCCCTCTCTTCAGAAAAAGAATTATGCTCTGGCCTACATTAGATGAAACAGGCGGCCTAGCATTAGCATGCTCTGGATGCTAACAGCAGCTCTTATAAAAACAGATGCTTGGATGTAGACAGTAAGAAATGTAAATGCATACATTCCTGTGCATTCATAATCTGTAATCATTTAGAAAGATATGCAAGTATGCAAAAACTACAGAAGCTCAACTTCATTTTCCGTTGTTTCTAAAGCCGTCTTATGTTTGCAGCCACACTGAGCCTGAATAACAACACACAAGCACAGACGTTTGCAGGAAACTCTATTGTCCTCCTGAGAACTCCTGTTTGTTACCACCACAGTAATTCAAAAACACGTTTAAAAGAAACAACCCCAAAAAAAAGTTCTTTCATCTTTCACTCACCCTCGTGTCATTCCAAACCTGTGACTGTTTTGTTTCTGAGGAACACAACAGAAGATATTTTGAAGTATGCTGGCAACCAGACAACAGTGGCAGTCATTGCTTTACATTATATGGACACTAAACCACTGTGACATTTCTCAAAATATCCTTTTTTGTGTTTCACAGATAAAAAAAGTCAAACAGATTTGTAATGCATGTTTTCTCCCTGGCAGCAGCGAGGCAGTAATTATCACAGGAATGAAATGAGACGTGTCTCTTCTAACTCTGTGATCTTCTGTTTTTCAGACATTGTGGGGATTTTCCAGGATCTAAAGTTCATCATGTCAGACGCATTTCCTGCTGCCTTCTGTCTGCATGTGTTTTCTGAAATTGTGCTGTCTGATAAAAACACTGTTTTCCTCCCTTTCACACCTGTAAGAAAGTTTCAGGAGTCAGGAAACATCTCCAAACTGCTCTAGCCAAAAGATTTTAAAAACAAAACAGAGCAGATGTTCATCTGGAAGTGGACAAAACAAACACAACAACACACAGAAGTGCTGTTGTCATGACGAGACTGCAGCTGGATGTTACGGCTGTGGGAGTGACTGACATGCTGGGAATCCACAGATAAAGTGGCTTAAAAAGCCTGAGGGGAGCGTCTGCGCCCTCGCTTTTCAAAACACACAACAGTGTCCTGCCCTACAGTCTGTTATTGAGGGCTGCGTACTGGTGCACTGTCACCCGAGATAAGAAAACCTTCTTCCACCCTCACGGCCATAAACGCTGAAGCAGTGTGTGTGAGGTTCTCACCTCAATGCCTGTCATTGTTACGAGAGTTTAGTGTGTTTATCTGACCGCTCACACCTGCACATCGCTGCTCACGGCCACTAAAACAGCAACACAAATGCTACAAATGCTGTAAAACTGCAGTTAAAGAGTCTTCAGTTACAGCTGCACTGTCAGTGGATGTGATGTTTGTCATTATAATATCACTAGATGCTGACTGGTCAATGCAGAATTCTACATACTGGATAAAAGCATCTGTCATAATATACAATAAACTAACTGCTATTGTGTCACAGAGTCATACAGTCACAGACACCATTTACTGACCTTAGTTTACACTATATTTTATATTTTCTCAATAACGTCACTAGAAATTCATGCCCTTTATCTGTATTGCACACTACTTTAGAAAAGCAATAAGGCATGTGTTGTATTATATAGTCACATTTAATGTGGTTGACAAAACCCTTTTATTTGTGACATAATATCATAATATAATATGGCACAGCCCTCATATTATATAAATCACATTATATAAAAGGCATGAGAAAGAACATGGAGATGAATTTTACGGAGGCATGAGTCTCATTCAGCGCTGTACAGACAGTTACTCATCACACTGGTATTGAGAGTTTTTCTGGAAGCGTTCATTTAAAAAGCCATGATTTAATCTGCTTTAATCACAAACATCCCACAGCAGAGTGACTCAGTGCAGGTTTCACAAGCAAAGCAAACACAGCAGCAGGAGTGTCTGCTGGGCAACAGGCCAGAGAGGGAAAGCGGCACTTTTATGTTGAGTTGCAAAATGCAAATTAGTGTGTAATTTTCACTGGGTGAGACAAAATGACAACTTTCATTCATCTGATGTGAAGATGTTTGTGAGAGTCGCCATTAGTGTAAAAAATCAGAAACATACTGACTTTCTAATATGAACGTTTCTGTTTAAAGACAGACGCCTGGTCTGAATATTTAATCTGTTGCGATTGTTATCATGCTAAAATACTCCACACACAACCTCACAATAAACTGTTGATTTATTGGATTACCGGTTGAACTAGCTGTTTGAAATGTTACTCAGGTCTCATGGCTAACTTTACTGCCGAGTTTGTGTGAGTTCTGCTGCCTTACACTGCGTTACTGCGCAGATATGAACACACTATCTGGGTTCAAAGGTCAGGTTGGTGTAATAGTAGACATGCGTGTGCTGTCCTCATTACAGACGGCTTTTGGAAACAGGACACAAATGAAATATTGAGGGCAGAATCTTATCTCCTGAAACGACTGATAAACACAAATATAAACACACCTTAAGTCTGTTTCCTAACCTTCACTGCGATTCTCAACTGGTTTTACTTCAGTGACAAAAATGTCATTAAACCCAAATGTCAACAATTAAAATTACTACACATTCATGTAATATGAATTATCTTTCACATATAAATGTGTGACAAAATACATATGCAGACTGTGGACACCGACACCGGATGATGCATATTTATATTTGTTGCATAAGATGTTTTTTGCTTTGCAGAATTGACTATTTTTGTGATCCACCAGTTGAGAAACACGATGAACTCTGGCTGAATGTTCAGCTGGCTCAGAGCTGCGTGGCGCGTACCGCATATGTGTGTGTTTGCTGTCAGGAGAAGCAGGAAAGCTCAGAGGACTGTTCCCAGTATAAAATCGACACAGATCACCAAGATACCTTGTTGTTTATTGCGCGGTTGTGAAACCAGGCAACGGCACGGACTCTTGTTATGACAGATTCAGAGCTCCAGCGATCAGGGACACGCGCAGGACTCATAAACACGTTCAGAAAAAACCCTAAAAAAATCAACAGACTTTAAAACACAGAATACTCTTAACAATTTGATTGTTTTGTGGCGCTTACCTGTGCAACACCCGGTTCTGTTGAGGCTGCTGGCCTAATTCCAGAGTATCTCAGAAGCCTAGAGTAACATATGGGACAGTCCAAAGATCAAATCTTCTATCATTTACTCACCCTCATGTCAAAACCCGTATGACTGTTTGTTTTTGAGGAACACGGAAGAAGGTATTTTGAAGTATGTAGCTACACATTGACTTCCACTGTACAGACACAAAACCACTGAGATATTTTTCTAAATATCTTGTTTCGTGTTCCATAGGTTTGACATGAGGGTCAGAAAGTGAGGGATGTTTTTGGTCAAACTTCAGCAAACATCAGTTATTAGCAGCTGATGTTGTTGTTTGTTTGCTGTAGTATCTTCTCTCTGCTGTGATACACCATCACATCTCATCACTGAACCCTGTGACCTCACACTACTGATATATGAATGCGATTAGACTGAAATATGTTTGTTTAATTTACCTGACGTCCATCTGCAATAAGAACTGCAATAATAAAGAAGCAAGAGAAACAGTTTAAGTTGATGGCAGATTTTGAGAGCTGTGGTACAGAGGTCACATCAACACTTACAGAACGCTGATCAAAGACGCAAGCAGCTGTTTATCTCAAACTGCACGCTGTGGAAAATACATTTGTGGGCCAGGCCACAGCCCAGAGCGTCACCAGAGTTATTTTGAGACTTTCCCAACACACCACACATCCTCCCTACTTCAGTTTCCTAATTCGGCATTGTCATGCCTGAAGAGTCAGGCTTGTGTGATCTTTCCACGACTGTTCCAGTTACAACAGCCATTAGTGGTGGAGACTGTGGGACTTTATCTACACAACCCTAATAATCCTGCACAAAATAATGAGCGCTCGGTTATTTTAGCATGTCTCTCCAGTAACACGTCCTGGTGAAACCACTAATAACACATGTGTTGAAACCTCATTTAGAGTTTCACTTAAAATGTTGTGTCTAAAACAGAATTTCATAGCCAGTATTTGTCAATGGACCATCTTTTCCATTACTGGTGCTAAAAATGAATTACATACATATTCTTACAAATTTGCTAAAAAAAATTATTATTAACATGTTTTAATAATAGTGTTAGCATCTTAATTTAAACAAAACATTATATGAATGTTTTTAAAACGCATCACGCAGGTCTAGCTAGTTTGTTTAGCGTCTTACTGCTGCAAGATACCAAACAAGGGTAAACCAGGGACAGTGACTTGGGAATTCCAGAGCTGACCATGTGACCACGTGTGTTTTTACAAGCTAATGTGATCATCGCATTTCTCTGCGCATGTGCGCTCATGCAGGAAATACATCCAGACTCTGTGAAACTACTTAATCCTGCCCACAATTACATAACAGATGACGTGAATTATTAGCAAACCAAAATGTGATGCTTTTAAAACATCAAAAAAGACATTAAAGTGTTTTTTAGTACATTAACATGCTAATTATTTAAAAAAAAAAAGATACCAAGCAAGCAGATATTGCCTGTAACTCTAACAGTGTTTATCAGGGCACCGTGTTCAGCGCAGTTCTCTCAGTGCAGCTCATCTGTCTTCATGCATGACAACAGAGTTAATATAAACACTGTTCACATTCATGTCACCTCACCGCTGCCGTCTCTGTTATGTAACTGCTTGCATTGATATCGTGCAGAAAATCTGATGCATGCATTGTTACAAATATTTAGCTTGAATTATATAATCAAACCATTTTTAAACAATTACAAACCATAACTAAAATTAAAATATTATTTCACTGAGGTAATGTTAGCATAAAATTTTCAACGTGCTTTTCAGCATTAGTCAACGCATTAAATGCACCACACAGCTCCACCCATGTCTGACTTAGCAATTTCCTGCAACAGCACAAAGCACACAATAGACTCCTGTATTCAAACATGACTCAAATAACTGGTTACGGTAACTGTTTACATCTCAGTGACCATATGTCATTGCTTTAAAATTACAACAGCAACAACAATAAAACCTGCTCCGTAATTATATGAAAGCAGGTTACGTACCAGTCATTACTGTCACTCGGTGACTGTACCGTAGCGTTAAGACCTCAAACATAACATGTGACCCGGTTACAATGAACAAATGACCAACTTAATGAGCCGTCAACTAAAAGACACAAAACACACCCACCCTCAGATCATCACAGAAAGCAAAGCCAAGACTCTGAATTATTACAACATCAGAAAATGTATTTGGCAATTTTAAACAAGTGCATACAAGTACAGCTAGAAGCATTTTTCAATGTTTGCCAAGTGCTCGTCGAGTTTCATTAGTCACATCCTACATTTAACAGGAACTGCCACCTAAAAATACATCGAGAAAACGTTAAACATTGACAAAGAGGAACGTAGTCCGTTATAATGAGTACATACCTTTTATCTTCAAAAAATATAGAAACACAATGTATTCAAAAATCAAGAAAATGTACAGCAATGTTTACCAAGTACGGCTGTCCCATATGTTCATTATATACAAGTCCGTTAGTTTCTGTTTGGATGGTATGCACGTGATTTTCATATTTATATATTTATATAGATCAATATTTTTGAATATTTTCAATAAAAAGGACAGGAAAAAACACCCGTGACGTATCAAGGGTCTCTCTCCTTTTTTACTTTCACGTCTCCCGCCAGTATGGTGGCGATTTCGCCCTGCATGAACGCCCACGGTACATTTGATCCCACCAGTGGGCATTTCTCTCCGCTCGGACAGTACACTTCTCCGGTAGCTCCCTGCTGTTTGATGCTCTCCCGGGAACATGGGAAGCAGAACTTGTGCG
>JBAJNP010011389.1:0-14846 GCA_036877545.1 Yasuhikotakia modesta
GTGTGTGTGTGTGTGTATGTGAGTGTGTGTGTGTTCGCTCACCCCTTGTAGAGTTGAGAATGGGGCAGGATGCCTTTCTGAACCAGCTGATAATACAACAGGCCCATGTGCTCTCTGGCTATCTGACTGCGCTCCAGTGTGCACTCCAGACCCACGCGCACAAACACAAACAGCACAGAGGGCTGTTCGATCTCCAGCACACACTGCACCGCTTCCTGCAGATACGCAACACACACATGCAGCACACACGCAACACACACACACGCAGCACACACAAAGGTTAGACGGATGACAACAAACAACAGTGCAACGGTACGGTACACAACGACCTAAAATTGTATTACACTGAAACAGTAGAGTCTCAAACTGCACAAATTAAAGTTCATGTAGAAATGATTTACTGCTGTGGAGGAATTTGACAACATTTGGGATGAACTGGAATCTGAGGCGGGTCCCAGTAGTCTGTGCTGGGCCTCATTGGTGCTCACATGTCTTATTAAACATTTAAAAACATGACAAAAGCATTAATCCCTTCCTGTGCATCTATAACAGCTTCCAAATGTTTGCCACTAGATTCATTTTTTACATTACCAACCCCCCTCCCTCATCAGACACATAAAACACTTTGGGCCGTAAAGTTTATATTGATACAAGAATCTTTATCTATGGCCCACTATGCCAAACTCTACGTTTAAATTTTTCATTGTAAACGCTGGCAGGTTCGTGTAACGTTTCTTCTGACAGTTTAGCAGGACGTTTAACCTTGTAGTCATTAATGTGCAGAAACTCATCAATGATGGCTTTGGATTTTCTCTCCACTTCCTCCTCAGACAGGAGAGGTTTCTCTGAAACGACGCTGGCCAGCGTCTCAGGTTTAACTCCTGACAAAACAAAGCAGAAGCTCATTATCAGAACATACGTTTGGATCAGTACCTTTTGATTGCTTGCATCCATGCAGCTGTAATGCGATTCTGCACGGTGCATCTACATGCATTGACTTGTGTTGAGCGTTTAATTGTGTCTCCCTCACCCGTCTCTGTGGCCGACTCATTTTTGTCCTCTGAGATGCTAGCTTTGCGGGTGGTGTGTTGCGAGTTGGACCCCTCTCGTCGTGTCTCCTCAGGGGTCATGTTGTCTGTTAGCTCCTTAGCGCTTCCACCTCTACTGAAGGGTCCCGATCGCGATGACCCCAAACTGGAAGGCTTTTCATTGCGCTCCCGACCGGTGCTGCCTCGACTGAGATAAAGACACACCGCAAAATAAAACATGGTAAACAAAAAATGGCCTTCTTTTTCATATTTTTGTGTCATGATTTGGACTTTCGTGAAAGCTGGTAAAATTTCATCATCGTAAATAAATAAATGCTGCCTTAATGTTTGTAGCTGGGTCTGGTTTTTGAAATGTGGCTTCTGAGTTAAAGGAAATGGTTGGAGGTTTAGAAACTGAAACTCTTCTGTTGTAACTCATGCGCTGTCGGTTACCTTCCCAGCGAGCGTCTGGGTTCAGAGTCAGAGATCTGGGCTGGAGGTGAACTGGGCTGAGATGGACTCGACTGCAGGGCTGAATAACGGTTCAGGGTGTTACCAGCAGACCGGGTCAACTCTAGATTGCACACAAACGTAGAAAGAAAACACATTCATAAAACATAAGTTAAGACAAGAATGTAGGCAAGAAAACCATCATAAGTTTGAATGTTTGTACAGAAAAAATAAAATGTACAAAATAAAAATGTCAAAACTTTTAAACAGGCCATTTAGACAGCAAGTTTTCAAGCTAACAGTTTTATAACATTAAATAATTTCAATAGAACGTTAAAATATAAATTATACAATTATTGTTGCACTGTTCAAAATGGAGATTTTAATTCATTTTTCTGAACTTGTTTTATTGTTACGGCACCTAAATGAATGAAATGCAACTGATTAAACATGATGCTGATGGTTAAACGTGACCCTGGGGATTAAAAGTTAACATTTGTTCACTGATGCTCTGTGTGTGTGTGTGTGTGTGTGTGTGTGTGTGCACATTCTCACCAGAATCACTGGCTTTTGCCCCTCCGCTGCTACCCTTTATCCAGTTGATCTGAGCCCGTGGACCCAGCTGGATCTTCTCATCGATCTGTGGCTGTAGAGCGGGACACAGAGGGCATGTGAGAAGATATTACCACCTCACCACTACATCACAAAAGCTACAATTCCTCATTATTGATTTTCAGCTCTTGTGCTCGATGTTCTCGCAGTTTCCCATCAGTGAGGTTTCAGCCAGCAGGTGGCAGCACAACGTGTTACAAACTTAGCTCTGACGCATGAGGTTTCTCACAGTCTGATTCAGAGGAATTCTCGACACTGATTGGTCAGTAAATTGTGATGGTTTGAGATGAGTGATGCTGGGGTGTGTTGTTGTCTCTTCACCTTGGAGATTTTGGGTATCTTTGCGGGGTCGATGGTTCTGCTGTTCTTGGTGGTGGGCACGGTGTTCCACGTCTCCTCCCTCTGCTGGCGCTGATCTCGCTGATCTGTAACCATGGCAACAGGACAATGCATCGCACGCGTCATTTTACGCCCTAATTTGTTCTCCGTATGAACAAGTCACATATATCTGCAACACTGATTCACTTAAGTTTCATCAAAAAACTGTAACAACAGCAATGCTAATGTTGCTAATGTTACTGTTGGTCATATAAACAAACCCACCCGTACAAAAGCAAACCTGGTTAACCATTAACGCTTTCTTCTCCACAAACAAGACATTCACTGGCTTCAAAGGCTGCTGTCCAAACATGTTCTTGTTTTTTCTGATAGCACCCAGAGCTTCAGAAGTTCTGTAGATCTCACCTGGTCTTCTCTTGATGTCCTTGGACAGAAGCTGCTGGTGAACTTTTCTCTGTTCTTCCTGTTCCTCCAGTTTGGCCTCTTTATGAATCTGCTCTATGGTTTTGGGACCCTGGTCTGCTCTCCGGGAAACCCAGTTATGCTACATGTGCAATCATACACACACAGAGACATCAGAATATAGTCTATAGACATCAGTCTATAAACTGTTATCAGATCAGTGTGACACTCGAATGTTGCTACATTTTCTTAACACAACGCTAAGCAATAATGATGCTTGCCTGACTCCATAAATAACGGTTTTCCAAACAGAATTCCCAGTCAGTTCCTTTAACTAGCTTTTAAAGTGCCACATAGCCAAACTGTTTACATTTTTCATGGAAATATACTCAGGAATGTTTCCCATTAAGCCGGGGATGGAGGAACACATTTTAAAACGGAAAACAAAAAACATTCACTTCACCTTCACCAAGAAAAACATGAAATATTACATTTTAAACTCAACAGAAACCGCACCGTTAAACTCCTGTATTGCAATGCAGGGGTCACAGGTCAAATGCCAAATAACATCTGTGTACCCAAAGACCGGCGCACAGATGTTATTGATTTATTCTTTTGCTTGTAATGGAAACGTTTGGCAATGGCTCTCTGTGCACTCTCTCAACACACACAAACAACAGCCAATCAAAATCCCCCACGGCACTCACCAGTCTCAGATCTATCACATCCTGTAGCATGAACCGTATCCGTGACGACGTCTTGCGCTCTTTGACGATTTTCTCCATCTGGTTGAAGTACTGGTCCATGCGGGGCTGTTTAAGGACACAACAGCGCAGTGAAGATGAAAAACACAACACTGACTCTCACAAGTTTTGGCCGTTTTCTAACTTCTTCGTTTCTGACACTATTGATTATAACTGATCCCACAGGAAAGACTTTCCTGTCTGTATCCATCCAGAAACTAGCAGTTGTCTTAAAATTAATATTTTGAGGCCAAGAACAGCATTTGATTCTAAATCATCCAGACCAATAAATGCAGAACCTGTTTCCTGACCCGACAAGCTGAGACGCGTGAATCTGCTGCTACAAGGTCAGAGAGAGAGAGAGAGAGAGAGAGAGAGATCGAGAGCGAGAGATACAGAAACCACTTTCATTTACCCTCATTCCTAACACTGAGCCTTAGGCTTTATGGCAGTATGTTGAGCCCAGCTGGAAAGCATTTGATCTGTGTGTGTGTGTGTGTGTGTGTGTGTGTGCGCGTGTGTACAGTGTTCAGAACATACTCCCCTCACATCGATTATGTCTTATTCTTTTGTACTGCAAGGCTACGTTACAGCATTTTCAAATGCTTTTCTCTATAGCTATAAAATCGATTTTAATTAAATGTTTTCAAGCAACTAAGCTTTTGATCTTCAGAATCATATTAAAAGATAAAAATCTGAAAACATGAAGTGATAAAAAACCGCCTTGTTATAACCAAACATCAGTGAAACTGTAAATTCAATCTCGAAACATACATTTTTAAGATCAGGTTAGAGAAAGCTACTGTAGATAATGGCCTGTATGTGCCGTATATATACTGTAACCAGCACACTAGTACTTTATTCCAAATTAAAACCCCAAATTAAATGTAAATGCTTTGTGAGTTTCCAAGTGATTTCCAAAGCAGTACATCTATAACATTCAAAAGTCCTGAAGAAAACTGTTGGTAGTTCATGATTTGATCTTTGAAGACCTTAAAAATTAAAGTTGTTGAATGTTTTTGAAATGTTATCAAACGTGACCTTTGGAAAGGAAATCCACACTGATCTTACAGACCAACTTTGAGCTATTTGCCTGATATATAGCTATAGCTATTTGCACTATGTTTATCTGGGCTCTGTGCCGCCTTTGAGTATCACAGTTAACACATTACAGCAGGCGCTCCAGTCGCCCGCTGAGAGGGCACTGGACTGAGTCATTAGTAGCCCGTTTTAACAAAGGCAAATAAACAGCGCGGGGGGCTGCTAAAAAATATCAAGTCAACCAGGTGATTATGCAGTTATTTAGGCACCAGTTGAGAAACACACAGCTTCTGAGCGCCCATTCAAGCTAAATAAACAAATTATTATACATTCTCATCTTCAGACTAATTATAGACCCAGTACACAGTCCATCTTTCCTGCAACCTGAATTATCAAAAGCTTTTCCAGGTCTGCTTGCACAAGTCCCTGTTTTGAACGCCACATAAGTGAAAATTATTCTTATAGTTTCTTAACTTACATATTACTGATTCTTATAAATTAAATATTGAATTCAAGCCAAATGATTCATCAGAGGAAACTACAAAGCAGACTGGACTTATATTGACAATCAAAAGGTTATACGAGGCTAATCCAGATTTCACAGTCCAACAGCCTCCATTACCGCCATATTATGTTACTTCGATAAACAGCAAAAATTCCTGGATGCACCCACAGCTTTTCTAACAGCATCCGATGAGCGAAAACGAATAGTTTTACCGAACGCGAATCGATACGACTGTGCAGCGATTGTTGTGCAAGTTACCTTTGCTTTTTCGAAGTCGAGGTCTTTACCAATGGTGGTGAGGAGTCTACAGAGACACTCCAGGCTCTCGTCGTCATGGTGTTTTAGGAGCTTGACCACACAGTCGTGCATGATGGGCTCTGTCAGCATCTTGAGTTTGAAGAGCTCGCCGATGAATTTGATGTTTCCCGTGGAGCGTCTGCGGGCTTTGTCCTTCGCCTCCTCCAGCTCCTCCTGCAATCTCTCCCTTTCTGTGGGCTGAGAGGAAGGGAGAAAGCATTTTAAATGAATCCCAAAATTCCTTTTAACATCGGCTTTATAGAAATCTGGTCATGCAGCGTGATTGCTAGTGCATGGCGCTAGCAACGCCAAGGTCATAGGTTTGATTCTCAGACTAATAACATGTATATGCATGAATCTAAACATAAATAGTTTTACACAAAAAGCCAAAGCTGGTGTATGTAAAGACTTTAAAAGGCCAAAGGTTTTACAGAATAGACAAACTTTGTTTTCATTTGCTGTTATTTTGAAGCCCTATAGCTCAAACCCACAATCACTTTCATTAAAACAGTTCTTCAACAACCCTTGTTTTGTGTTCTTGGCAGGGAAAGATGTTGATTTGGAACAACAACATCAGGGTGAGAAAATGATGCCATTTTTGGGCAAAATGTTTCTTTAAATACAACAAATACACCTGGTAAAAACTGTACAGAACTCACCACATCACTTAATTATCACATTACTTAACAAGGGATCACAAATAAAAAAAACATCAACAATACTAAAATTAGCAGGTCCAAAATAAACCAGATAATCATTATTGGATAATTACGGATGTGGCCAGATCCAGTTCTTTCTGTTTTTTCTCCAGAACGACATCATCCACTTTGTCCCTCTCAAATTCCTTCTGACAGCGGTTCAATAACAGCTTCCGGAAGTTTACTGTAGTGTTGGGTTTTTCGGACGTGGGCACTTTTAGCTTTAATGAGATCAAAAGAGAAACAAAATAGCCGTGACTTGTTACAAAGTAAACCGAACGAGACGAAACAGCGAACAATCCAAAGAAACGACAGAAAACTGACACTGATAAGTTAATAGCGAACGTTAATATCTGCGCTGATCGTACCGTGGCCAGGCAGCGGCACATGTTGGCGTAGGCCACAGAGAAGCTGGGTTCATCAATGGCTTTCTCAAACACGAGGTCAATGACTCCCTTGAGTCTCTCCTCTGTGTTGATGGTGAGATCCGTCACCTGTTTCATCAGCTGGTGGAACATCTGGGGTGTGAGTTTGTTCAAAATGCTCCGGACCTTCCGGAACAGTTCCTAAGGTGCCAAAAAAACAAACATGGAGTCAACATGCGACTACGCATAAAAAAACACGCTTCCTGAAGAGTTTCATCTCAAAGAAGTAATCCATAACTTTGAATCATAAAATTACAGGTTACGTTATATAATTTCCATTATGTATGTCAACATAAAATTAAGTCAAACGGGTATTTCTCATGAATTCGGACTGACAGCTCATTTTAAAAACATTAATATAAACACACCCCTGTGAATGTGGGTAAGATAAGGAGATTAAACACTGATCTATAATGTACTTGATCAATACATGTTTTTTTGTTGCTATTTTCAACAGAACATGTTACAGAACGTTGCAGCCTTAAGCTTCACAGCTTCAAGAACTTTGAGTGGAACCCACACCTGGGTTCTCAGAGTCTCTGGGTCATCCATCACGTTTTCCCGCTTCATTCCAGGTTTCCAGGCATTCTCAGCTTTCTTCAGCTGGACATCATCGTTGACAGAAACGTTGACGATGATCTTGCGAGGCGGGAGCCGTCGTACATTCAGAAGCTGTTATGTAGAGAGAAAACATACATAGATGACCAAAACAGTGTGTCCTTTAATGAAACCGCTGTTGTATGTGTTATATCAAGAATATAGTCATAGTGGTCTTAAGCCAAGACTAAATTAATATAATATAGCTGCTGAAATTACTCACTGGAGCTCCACGGCCTCCTGCCATCTGCCTGCTGAAGTCTGCGAAAGCGGGAGTAAAGTCAGGGCCCCTGGAAATCAGCCTGGGGTCCACGGCCCTCAGCGGCAGCTTGTTTTGGTTCATCTGACACAGCACAGACAAAATCCATCATACAGCCAGCAGGGGGCGCAGTGAGAAACACTCACTCTGTTGGCGGTGTCATGAATGAAACACCAGATCTCTCTCTCTCTTTTTTTCTTCCCTTTCTGGTACATTGATTTGGAGAAGCTATACACACACCGATGCCTTCATGAGAAACTAGTTTATGATCTTAGCTTAGCTTTAGCTTAACCAAAACAGTTGTAACAGAAACAGCTCTAAGGGGAAAACCACATTATTATGAGACCAGCGTCATGTATTGTTTTTACATCAACAACACGATCAGCGATTTACACTCCACATCACGTGACCAAAAACATCCAGAAACAGATGTTGTGAACGAGTGCGCATGCAAAGCGGCGTCTAAACTAGGAACTGAAATGGCAAACTGAAAGCACGGAGTGTACAGACGAGAGAAACACGTCTCTTCAGGAGAAACTGAGAAAGTTACAGAAATTACTTATTTTTGCCTCAAGCACATTTTTTTCTGCACCTTCAGAATTTTCTCAGTTCGACCGACTTGACTGGAATCTGTGTATGAAACAGGGCAGAGCGTTTATCTCTTTTACGCTAAGTGATGCCAACAGCCAAGTGTGACACAATCCAAATGCAATTTTAATGGAAACAGCAAGTCTAAGGGAGTTTCATGGCTGAGCAGCGCAGGCTCAGCTGCAGTGAACGCATTTTCTTACTGTAGGTTTCATGCGTTAAAAGCCACCAGTCAGAATTATGTTGGCAGGACTTTAGGGGAAAACGTGGAAAGAATGGGGTTTTCACATTTGGAATTGCTAGAATTATTCTGTTACGTTCAATCCTGGGAAATCCTGTTCCATGTTTTACATTGTTCACACAAACACTGGCTTGGTATTTAATCTGTAGTTTTGAGAATTAACGTGGTTCATTTATAGACTCTGGGTAAACATTACTATCTGCATATTCATTAAGTTAATAACAAGTACAGTATTTTGAATTCAACTGCTGAACACAGATTTAACACAGGGTTTAGCTTAGCATATCTGATTAGCATAGACATAAAACACACCTTGTCCAGAACAACATCACTGATCTGAGGCAGCCCCTCTGGCTTCTGCACACAGGCGGGCATGAACTGAAAGCCCAACAGGAAGTCACGGTCATACTGCCTCTTGTCATTAGATTGCACAAGACCTGGGATGGAAAAAGTCCAGCGTTAGTAGGTCAAGCATGTTATGTGCGCCTCAGCAGGCCAGCTTTAGTAGGTCAAGTATGTTGCAAGTTTTCAAGTCTAAGTTTAAGATAAGTTTAAGAAAATAATAATATATCTTAAGCCTGCAAGCTGTTTATTTGAACATTTATAAATAACAGTAACAAAAACGTCTGTCATTTGCTGTGGCTAAATAAATGAATCAACACTGCTAAGTGTCTATGCTATAAACACAACAGATGAAAACCCCAAACAGTTCCTGTGAGAGCTCTTACCTTCCTGCAGGAGTGGAGTGGGGGAACACATGGATCCTCTGCTGTCCCCCAGTGTCACGCCGCTGTCGGTGCTCTCCGTCTCCACCCCGTTCTTCAACGGCTCCATCTCGGCCTCCCCGTTCTCCTCTGAGAGCTTCTCCTGGTGCTCAAGCGCTGGAAAAGGGCTGTAAGTCTCCACGGCTGGTTGAGAGACCATCTCATCTTCAGCAGAGCTTTCCTTGGAGACATCATGCTGACGTGATGTGAATGAGAGAAGCGTTACATACATGATACTGTGCTTCTTATACAATGTCCTAATGGTTTCACCAATATTAAGTAATATTAATGCACAAATCTGTGTGTTCTCCATAATTAATATTCAGGCACTTTGTCTCACCTCAGGCTCCTTCTGTAGCGTTTCCGCCATTTGACTTTCTTCATTTGGTTTCATCCAAGGCTTTGGTACAGCAGAAACAGCTTGGGCTACCACAAAATAAAAATTAAAAATTAATTTGCCACAATGGTGAAACTTTTATCCAAAACTTCACATTAAACTTACAAAAAGTTCAACCACAATGATTATAAGGTCTGAACCTACAAACTACCCTGTCACCGGTCCAGCTCTTTAACTACTACACCAACACCAAGATGTAAGACCACTAATTAACAAATACCTGTGGGCGTGAACTTCCTAAAGTTGTTCTGAGTCTGTGGTTCTGAAGAGTTTTGAGCCTTCATCTGAAGAACATCATCTGAGGTCTTGTTTGGCTCTGGTGCCTCGGTTACAGCAGGCTGCAGTACCAGCGTCAAACCAGGTGGTGGCCCAATGGTGGTTGAAGAAGCCGGTATGGTGGGGATCATGGGCACAGGTGCAGATAATGAAGGGAGGTGCTCTGCCTGTATCTCCTCTAAGACCACTGGAACTTCTTGACCACAGTCTACTGTGGACAATGAACCTGGTGCTGAATTCTGAGGCTCACAGTGCAAAGGGGTCTGTGACGCTTCCTGGACCTCAGGTTCTTCATAGCTTGATAAAGGTGTTTGAAAATCACTATGGCCATTTACCGCTTTGAGGGATGGTGAGGGTAGAGTAGGCATATTAGAGGTTTCTGAAAGAGAGTCCTCGCCAGAGATCACCTGATGCGTTTGAGCCACTGTGTTTGCGGGAGAAAAAAATTCAGGTTCTCCTGCGGCGGTGGGTACCATGCAGCTACTAGTAGGATGTGTCAGAACATTGGAGGATGTTACAACCATATCTGGAGAAGTTGTTCCTAACAATGGAAGACAAGGGGCTTCTCTTTTCTCTAAGGGGGTCTCTGAAGGCCTTGGTCCAGGAGATACAGACCTCATGGACTCCATTTTTGGCATGTCATCTGTAAATATATAAAGCAAGAACGTGTGAAACAAAAAAGCACAATCCATGCAACAGCAATGCGTTCTGTACTTTAACATAAGAAACACCTAACTGTGAGAAAAAAGCTGCAATTAAAAGCAGTTAAGGTGTGAGTTATACCTATGGTTGGTTTGTTCTCCACGACTGCAGGACTGAGTCTATGAGATGGGTTGACATATGTCATTTGTTCTGGTGTCTGACAGTTGCTTGGCTGAATTAGAATAAAATGAGACAGAAATAGTTAAAAAATAAGTTAAGGACAACATAAGCAATTTCAGAGAGGCTAACATCCCATCCCTTCACAGTCCCAAGTTGAGTAAACAAATTTAACTAATTAATATTAACTAATAAGGATTATTCTTTAACAATCCTTTTGTTTAGCTCTGAGATTTTCCTCTAAATTCCCTTCTCATTTCAAACATGAGTCATTAAAGGTGGTTCGATGGCACACAATTAATAGCACATGGCAGAACGCATGACAATCCGCACGCTTTCTGTGATGCCGTGTTTAAATGCACGAATGCTCGGGCGAGGGTTGAACCGCACATTATATCAGCCAGCGGTGAGTGTTTATCTCTCGCTCTCTGTATGCGGCATCATTGTCTGTAAGATTAAGCCACGGGAGATTTACTAAAACGCCTAGCGCAAGGCTAATTCTAATCATTTGCTTAAGTAAATGCCTGCTTCTCTGCAAACACAGAAAGAGAGAGAAAGGAAACTGAAGACAACAAAACAGATGGTGGGTTTCAGGCCTAATTCTACTATACAAAAACAACACAATATCATAATATTACTAACGTAAATATCAACGTAATCTGTTTATATACAGTGGTATTCCTTAAAGCACCTTAATGTTGTATATATAGTACATGATATAGTATGTGAATTGGTATATAAGGTACATATGGTGTGTATGGTACATTTAGTATATATGGTATATATATGGTATATGGTATCTATATATGGTATATGGTATATGGTATATATATGGTATATATGGCATATAAGGTACATATGGTATATAAGGTACATATGGTAATGGTATAAATAAACCTGATAACAGAACTTGACCCAGCACAGGATTTTTATATTTTGGGTGTGAAGGAAGTGAAATGATGCACATGACACATTTAGCAAGTGACACATTTAGCAGCATATTGACATGTTTTACCACCTCACCGTTTCCTTATTGTCTTTTCAAATATACTCAATGTTAAGAGTATGTAATGGTGCAGCGAGCAGCCTGACACTCGCTGTATTCATAGGGATTAGACAGTGTGAGTTGGAACTAATCCATCCACACACTGAGCCAGAGAGAAAGTGTGTGTGTGTGTTTAAGACGGAGTGGGAGGTGTTTGTACACGTCTAGAAAATAGCATAAGACAGGTGAGCTTAGCAACAGACCCACAAACCTAAAGGACAGTATCTTTAAAAGCACCTAATTAATACGGACACGATAACTGCTGACACTACGCATTAACTTGTTAAAATGTGTTTAGATCTGCACTGAATTAAAAACTTCCTGTAGTTATTCAACCCTAGAGGTGTTTTCTGGAGGCCAAAAACAAGGTGATCTTGCCTGTGGAGGAGTAGGCGTGGAGGACAGGTGTCCTGTGGGCGGAGTCGGCGTTGAGGAGGGTCGTCCTGTGGGAGGGGTTAAGATGGAGGCAGGGTGCCCGGCGGGAGGGGTGGGATTCCTGCTTCCGAACATGATCTCCTCCGTGATGTCCTTTCCGCCCTGGTTGGGGTCTCGGATTCGGATCTGGGAGGTCAGTGGCAGAAAAGAACAGAAGACACACTAAAGCACACGAGTCAATCGTTGTCGTCTATATCTTGTGCAAATGTGGTACCCAGTCACTACTGTAATGCACTAATATATTTGTTGGTAGTACTGACTCCGTGTTAAGTGCCTAAAAGCCCTTGAATCTGTAAAGGCATGACAAAATCTGTTACTTCACTGGTGAAGAACCTGAAAGTGTTAACAATTGAAAAATGTCTAATGTCTAAAATGTCAATTATTTATATTTACATTTAAGTAAAGATGTATGATTCATGCTATATTGTTGTTTTTTTGCTGTGGTTCAAAATGGTACAGAGAACCACAAACATAATTACAACTAACTGCTGAAATTTCGTGTCGCCCATAATACTGCTATCATTCTAGCACAGAGGCAATTAGAGTTTAATTTATAGGGTGAATTCAAAATCAATCTTCGGAAAAGATGAGCTGAATTTAATAGATGTCTGTAATTGGCTGAAATGAACGGATCAGATCTTCAAAAGACATTAAACTCATTGACGCAAAACTCAAAGCATTTTAATCTCAATGCGATCACTCTTCAGACCCTGGTGAGGTGGACATTTTATTCCAGATCGGTCCGTTACGAAACCACAACACTAAAGAATTATGGAGCAACTTCCCATTATTTATCCTGAAATGGATGTGCCAGTTTGCAGGAGGCTGAGTAAAATTGGCTTAATTCTAACTCTGGCCGTCGATAAAACATCTCAGCCATGCCAAACTTCCCAGCATGCAACAAAAACCGCCATGTCACACGGCCTGAGTTCCAAACGTGTAAAAAGTTGTCACACAAACAAACTGACCCGTCAAATCCAATTATTATTCCTCATCCTGAATTCTGCAACTAAATGTTCTACCAAGACATTGTTTCACAAAGATCTGAGGTGAATCTAATCTTGATGAACAGCCTTTAACTGCATTTTTACATTTCATCTAGATCTGGCAGCAAGAGCTGCAGGGATCCAATTCAAGCCTTATCAGTGTAAACGGAATTAAACTGAATTAAATGGATCTTATTGTGTCTTCCTGTTAATTTTAGTTAGCGTGTGACGTTGCTGTTTGAGAGGGAAAAAAATCTGCAAAGTTTAAAGTTTCCTTCAACAGAACTCTCTTTAAGAACTACAACAAATAGCTCGTGGGACTACAATGAGCTGCTTTCGGGTTTTGTGACATTTTGTGTTAGATGAACTACACAAAAATACACAAAAAGGGGATGGAGTTGCTGCAGTAGTGTGTTGTTGCCAGTGCAGGGCTTTATACAACTAGTTACTTCAAAGGGGGCTTTTAAAAAACCTGTCCCCCCTTGATGTTTCGGCAATGAGGTGATGTTGAAGGTTCTCACTGCTTTTTTTTCTCGTTTGGCAGATGGAGGTGGAGGAGGCAGCGGTGCAGGCACTATGATGGGTGGAGAGGGCGGGTACATCGTCTGTCCCGTGTAATATGGTGGCCCGGCAGCTGTTGTGGAAAAAGAACAGGAGGGGAGGGGGAAGAGTTTGAGTTTTGACTTGATCTGAACGGCCTTGGAGTAAATCGTAGAAATGAGGTCATTTCTCAGTTAACTAATCACACGCATGCAAAGGCTACCTGCAACTAACCAGAACCAGCTGGATTTTGGGCTGGATGCGAGTGTGTGTTACAGAGAACGCTGTACTTGCCATAGGGGGTCGGGTATTCCCCAGGACCGGGTCCTGGGTAGAAGGTTCCAGAGCCTGGTGGCTGAACGGCATATTGTTGCGGGGGTCCAACGTACGGTGAGCTGTGGCGATACTGTATGAGAAAGCAAACATTAAGCATATATTATAGAAACATCACATATATGTTTTACATATATAATTCAGCACAGTTTCAGGCACAGGTACGTTTAATGAGCTCTTCACATTTTAAATTATAAACCTAAGAACACGTGTGAAACCTGAGGTTAAAATGGCCTTAAGCCACGGTTAAAAATGGCCTTAAGCCAGGGTTAAAAATGGCCTTAAACCAGAGCAAAACTGGCCTTAATCCAGGGTTAAAAACAGCCTTAACACAAGGTGTGAAAATCCATTTACAGTAAAGAGTTTAGTGACACTGTACCTGGGGAATGTAATATTGGGGTGTTTGGGTGGGAAATGGCACAGGCGTCATGGTCATCATAATGGGCTGATTGGGGGGGTAAACCGTAGCAGTGGGGGTCTGCGAACCCGGCCGGATGGAGGGATTGTTGGTAGGGAGGGTGGGCCGCGCAGTTGGCATCTGAGTCCGGTGAAGGAACTGTCAAGGAAGTAAGAAAGAGGAAAAAGCGGGGGGGAGGGTGGGAGAGAAAAAAAGAGAGGGAACGAGAGAAAGGGGGGAGGGTAAAGGCAAAGAAAATTAAGCAGAAACAGACAGAGACAAAGACAAACAAAAAGAAAACGTTAGCGTTGACAACGGAGAGTTCACCTCAGGACAGCATCCTGCCTGTCAGACGCTGCTGTTGTTTTTTTAAATCATGAGATTTCTGTCTTCACACTCAACAGTCTGACATTTAGACATAATCAAAGCATTGATCACAGGTCTGAGGATTTACAGCCCTGTGCTATTGAGAAACGCATGTAAAACACACGGGGGGCATCGGTGGTGTTTGTCTCTGCTGTAGAGGGGTGGTGGTACATCGGTTTGGAGAATACTGCATGTCTACTGCTGGAGGACTCGTCCCCTCCCCCAACACATCCTCCCCCGCTTTCCCTCTCTCTCTCTCTCTC
>JBAJNP010011390.1:0-14845 GCA_036877545.1 Yasuhikotakia modesta
CACAAAGAGTGAGGCTGCTATATAAAACAGATCCTTAATGAGCCAAATCGATATTAACTCCTCTCCTGTATTTTTTCTTATTATTATTCCAATCCACCCTTTCTAACTTGTTTATAGGATTTTAAACATAGCTTTGTAGCAGAAATTTGCAGTATCCTGTTCTTTTTTTTAAAAAAAAACAGACTATATAAACTGTAAAATGCTTTTTTAAAAATGTTTTTGAAACTTTTTATTTCAAACATGAGTTTTAAGACATAAAAGACATTCTCCAATGAAAAACAATCTGTTCCACAGGCAAATATCGCTGCAAACAGGAAAATAATCAAGAAATTTAAAAAGCAAGGATAAACAGCACCTTTTTATGACAAGAAGCAAAGCTTTTATCTGAGCAAATGAGCAGTGTCTTTCAATCACGCTTTCATACGTAAATGCATGCAGACTCTAAGAAAATAAAAGCAATTAAAAGATAACATACAGACAAAACAAGTGCATGCCAAACGTTTGAAACACCAACATAAGGAAACACAGCCTTACAGATCGTTTCTTTCCTCAGTTTATACAGTATCTTGTTCTCATTTTTCCATCTGAAATGGAAGTTCAGGAAAAGGAAAGGAAACAATGCAACGGCTCGCAGTTGTGGGAATTGTGGGAAAAAATGTCTGTGCAGGGTGGTGTTATTTAATATGGTCTCAGATAAATTGAATGACGAATGTGTGGAAAATGTTTCTTAGTGAAAGACGTACAGAAGAACATAAAAAGAACGATCTTCATGCCGATTGAGTAAAGCCTAACAAAAGATCCTTTGACATTGTGTCATTTTTTATTGTGTTCAGTTTTAATCCATGAACTAGCATGTCGTTTAGTAACCATAAAGCAGATATAGTCTCAATAATGAAGAAGTGACAGACAGACAGTTCTTTGTTATCTCTGCTACTTATGGACAATAAACTGTGTTTTAATGACGCCTCATATTAACTGCTGCCTCTTATCTTATCACATCATAGCCCTACTTGATTTTTAGATTACAAAGCAACTGACTGTGAGACGTAAAAGAAGAGTCAGACAGTCTATAATCGCCTCATAATTTAATAAACACTAGCTGATGTTGCCGCTTCAGTGATACACGGGTGCCAGTATGTCTGGTTATAAATAAAAACAAAGGACCAATTCACTTTTCTTATCTCTGTGTGTAAAAGGCCCTCAGACTCTGTCCAGCTATTTCTGTTTGATGTTTATTGATTCTCCAGCATTTATTTGCACACGGTAAAATTACCATCAGCTTATACAAACTAATCAGCAAATCTTAGGGACAAATATTGATCGGTTTCAAACGGTTTAGCATCATATAATGGCTTCATTTACTGTAAATGGAATACTTAAAACAGCGTAACAGTTTTGAAACATTTTAAAAACATTATGGTTAACATGATTGTTTGGTTTTAGGAATGTATTTAAAAAATTATTCTTTTTACGTTTCTCTAACTACTTAAGAATATTGTTTTGATTGTTATGATATATAATATTAGAAAAACATTCTACTAATGTTACTGCAACAACCTTTTTTTTTTACTAAGAATGTTTCCTGTCAGCTGGGACATGCCTGCAGGCCAAATTTTCCAACTATTATTTTATACAGCCCTTTGATTTATTTTGATAAAATAACAAAAATCAGAGATCAAATCTTTATTTGGGTCACTGTGCTTATCCAGACCACAATAAGAATGTTTAAGCTTCAACTCTGTCCATGGTTCAGCTATGCTACTTTTCTAAACATGAATCTGCACTGTCTTGGTTTACTATAAAACCCCTTATCCAATCAAATATAACTTAGCTGCATATAAACCTTTAGCTGGGCCTTTTAAACACAAGCAAAAATGGCTGGACCTCAGCGTATTGTGTTTAACATGCTGTAAAATGTTTGTCTCTTTGCTTCGGATTTTAATAAATGGCTCTTCAGAAAAAGGTTGCGGAGTCACAGTTCATGTCTTGTTTTGAAACGGGCAGCTTGAAGGACATTTAAAAGTATGTCTATTCTAAAAGAGTCTGATATTTTGAAAGATGGAACTTCTTGTGCAACATGATAAAAATAAATCAGCGACAAAATGGACCATTTTTCACGCACTACCACTGCAGGCCATGTAATCTATTGGATTATGCAAGGAGACCGAACCCCTCACCTGTTATTTGCATAAATTAGCATTATATTCTTCAGGCCTATTATTCATAACTGTAGCGCTTTTACAGGCTGCAGCAGCACCGGAATGAACTCCCACACAAAAAATCTGTGTTGGGTGACTGTGTCCCAGCTAACAATAGGTTAGGTTAGGTTTTAAGAATGTTTAAGTAATGTTTCCTTTACGTAACATATGTTTTACTTATTTTTTCTTTTTAGGAGCATTTAAAGTGTACAGTTTTATAGATGCTATATTAACTTTATTGCATGTTATGAGAATTTTTTTCAAAAATTCTGTAGCACTTTTAAAATGTGCCACTAACTACTGCATAGATATATAAAGGTAATAATGTACTAGAAAGTACTTCTGCTTCTGCAAGAACATTTTTGATAATGAGAACAATAGCGAGTGTTTGAAAAATAGCGAGTGTTGCCTGTTAGCTGGGGTTCTCTGAGGGTCTGTGGTATCTGGGAGAGGGGCTGTTGATTAATCCCCATAACCAGAGGTTTGTTCAGGGGGCCGGTGTGTGTGTGAAGAGAGCTGGAGATCCTCCTTCAACAGGGTGAGGAACAGCCCAGCCTGTCAGTTATTTCTGAGGGCTTTCAGAGTGCTCTTGACAGCAAGCAAGCAAGCCAGCGTTGTGACAGAAAGGATTATCATTTCACTGGCTATATAAGTCATAGCACTGGAAACAACATACCAGCGGGCATGAAATACAAACTAGGCTTCAGCGAGGATTAGAATGAGATTAAATTTGAAAAGAATTTAGTCAACACTGCAAATCCTCCAACTCTAATACATGTAATGACGTGACTGCTATATTATAATAAGACTCGATTTGTTCAGCCCTGTTTTCTACAAAAAAGCGCATGCTTATCAGTCTTGTCACAGATATCAGACCCACATTACCCCACAAGATCATTATATGCTGCAGAATAGCTACAGAACAGACATGCTAAAACCAAATATTTCATTTTTTATTCCATATTTTAGGTCATTGACACCATCTTATGGATTAGCTGCAAACAGTCCTCAATGGAATCGGCTTAACTGGATATGTCAGGGGGTAAACTGAATATCTTAAGTACCAACAACTTGAGGGTTTTATTTTGTGATAATGATTGGCTGTCTTTACGTTATCATACTGGGTACTTACATAAAAAGAAGCAAATGGACAAGCAATACAAAAATTGAGCTGGCGTTCAAAAATAAACCACAGATTGCTACAAGTGACACAGAACTAGCAGAGCTACGAATGGAACCGGTTACCTAGCTGAACAATCAATTATACAGTATAGTTGTCACTATACAAATATACCTGACCATAGAATGTGATGTAAGAGTGATGGACCAATCAGAGTCAAGTATTTCAGAATGCTGGTAATACTAATAATATAAGATGGATTAGGCTGTGATTGTTATTCATAGTATTATCAATCGATCAAATTATAGACCCTAAAAATAAACAGACTGTTAACAATCATAAAAACACAAATAGTTTAAAACATGGAACCAGCTTAGTTCTTAAAAAATTTAAGTCTTTACATGAATTTTTAGAACCTAGCATTAAATCGTCAAACTGATTCAACAGTTTGGGCTTTGATGCCCATAATAACCTGAAAAATGTAACTTTATTTCTGTCATCATAAAGCTAAAGTGTTTGTTTGGTTGAACTTAAACTCTGGCGGATAAACACACATGAAAGACTCTCAGCTCATCCCAAGACCACCCATGAAAATGCCATATTTACCTAACCTGGAAGCCTGTGGAATGTTGGGCTCTCTAATCCAGTTAGAATTATTTTGAACTGTTTGATACAGTCTGACAGATTAATCCCTATCATCTGTTCTTCCTCTGTGTCATTTCTTCTCCTCTTCATCTCTGGTATAGCAGGTGTGCATCAGCCTGGGGTTCAAAAACAATAACATGTGCACACGCACTTATAAATATACATAAATTGTGTTCAGCTGTCTGTTGTGAAAACTGTCTGCCATTTCAGTAATCTGTTGGTTTATGTGCATTAAATTAAGCTATGGGCAGCACACACACTTATTATAAGTGTACCAATAATATGCATGTTTCCACCATGATAATTAAAAAAGCCTTTTATACATTATATAGAATATATAAATTAATAACATTTTCCACAAACAGCATTTGAAACTTCATTATTTAAATGATCTAACACTTCCAGAAATACAGATTTGTAGGACAGTGCCATTCAAGTATATTAAGACTTTTAGAGCACCTCTCATCCAATCAGATTCAAGCACCAGAACTAACTGTTAAAACAACCTATGTCCCAGCAACCAGAAGAGAAGTGTACGAAGAAGGCGGGTACTTCTGTGAAAAACGTACCATTCATGGCCTGTCAGCTTGTATTGAGTCTTCATCCAAAACTAATAGTCTCTTTACTCCCAAATAAGAAATGGTAGAGAATAGGAGCGCCACTGTGCCGAGATCAGCACAGCACGGGTGACTGAAGGAGTCAATGGCACAAGTTTTTCTCCTTAATGCCCCTCAAGTATGTGTGTGTGTAGATGTGACACAGCCCCAGATGGTTCATCAGTGTGACCTCAGTGGGTCAGTAAAGCTCAGGAGAATGAAGGCAGCACAGCAGGACATGGAATATTGCATTTACAGGATCAAAGCAGCAGGAAAAGTCACCTTTCCGACTGGAAAACATGAGAGGATGTGGAATATGTTCACTTTTTTGGTCAAATGTTCACATATTATTATTATTATTATAATAGCAATAATATTATTTTTTTTTATTTGCATAGTACATTTCTGACACCCAAAGTGCCACAATACAAAAGATTGTGTTAATGAACCAAAATAATTGCAATGCATAAATAGATGAGTTTTGGTGGTTTCTTAAAATAAAGTTGGGGCATTTTTTGGTGGCAACAGGCAGAGCATTCCATAATCTGAGACAATACAAGGAAAAACTTATCTTCCAGTTTATAATTCACAGGGAAGCTGTTTATGTAAAATAATTTACTATAAACTGCAAAACACAACATATTCTAATTTTGTGCTGAAATGACAGTGGCTATAAATGTCTACGTCGCATCAAGTATTTGTTGAAGTTGCAAATGACACATTTTTCATGTGAAGAAAATGTCATTTTATTAATAACATTTGGGTCTCGCTCAAACGTGGCCCGTCAGGCTATCGCTTCGGCTCCCAAAATATTTACTCGTTTATTTATTTATTTCTAGCTAATTGACAGCAATGGAACAAAATTGATTTCCTGCGGGAAAAATGACTTCGTATCACTTGCATTGCATGCACACTTTGACGCTCTCACACTTCTGGAGGAATCCGAAAATCCATTTCACAAGTACAAAGCTGGTTCTTCACTTTGACGCTTCACGTCCTTCGAGGTGCAGATAAAACTTCAGCCGACAATCGTGGGGAAGTTTTGGTGCTCGTCAGCAATCCGCCCAATCCTGAACCCAATCCAGTACCCGTTAAACACAGGAAGTGTCTCATATCAATGTGAAATGTCAGCCTTTACCAGACTGACGCGGCAGACGATGCGATGTGTTTGCGGAGTATCACACTGCGCGCAAAACGCGTCTTCAGCCACAGTTAGATAAGAGCGCAGGTATCGCCATCATCCATCAGCTTGTTATCGCCTTTACTCCTGAAAATCTAATTAAAATCTCTCACCCCTCCTAAGGAAATCCGAGGCCCTGTTCACTCAGCCGCAAATATAGGTTAAACCTGCATTAAAATTGCAAGTCTGTGAAGCCCAAACGTTCAATTCACTGTATGAATAATAGCGTTGTTACGTTTTCTATCAACGCGTTATCGACCCGTGGACGACGCGTCATTAGCCGCTGTGTTCTTATAATCACCAGAAACTTTAGCGCAGATGACTTGCGTGATTTTGCGCCAGTCTGGGAATGTAAACACGACTGATATGTCCAGGCACGGTTAATGCGGTTAGTACACGACTCCTCCCGTTCTTCACCTCTCCGTACTGGGTTTCTGTTTACCAACTAGGGCCAGACTAATTTACATAGTAATGACAAGAGGGTATGCGTGCAAAGCAGCAACTTTAAAATGCGTTAATGGGCTCATATTTATTCATGAAAGTGCAGGGAGAGTCCTGCCACATAAGAAATGTGGGTGAGAAATACCTTGAAAAATATATTGGCTTACATACGGTGTGCGGTGTTGTGGATGCTGTATAATGTAAATTCCAGGCTAAACCTATAGGTAATTTATGAAATACAGTGTATATAACAGATTTACTTGGCATGTTTAAAATTAAACATGACCAGCTAATATGGTGATCAATATTAGATAAAACAGGGGTCTTATTACTTAAAAAGTAATATACATGGCCATGTACATCAATAATTTTAGATTAATAATAATAGATTTTTTTCATGGCTTAGCAATATGAACTGTATAGTAAAATATGTAAATACATTATTATGGTGCTATATGTCTTTATATACTAGGCTTAAAATAAAATACTCAAATGAAATATGCAAAATTATGTGTAAAACAGTGTTAATAAATGAGATATAAAAATTAAATCTTTGCAGCCAACGACTAATGGCATGTTTATAATTTAGGCAGGGCAAAACTGTCAGCATGTTTGCAAATTCTCTGAAGGCTCAGATATCATACTTGGAAGTCTCTTCATTAACATTTTTAACTGCTGCATTTGGAATCATATTTATGTGTTGTTTGCATAAAGAGAGTTAATCTGTCAGGAGGAGGTCGGCATCTGGTGAATTTTGCTAAGGGAGTCTGCGCATGCTAACTGTTTACTCAGCTCCACGTTGAGATGAAAATATTTGCTGAAATCCATCATAGATGTGTCTGGTACAGTACACAGGGACTATAGATCTCTCCATGATAACTGCAGGAGAACAATGAAGTTTTCCAGAGCGGCATCTATCAGTTTCAGGGTCAGTCAAACCACTTATATTGTTACCTACAAATAAGTACCACAGTCCCTCTGGTCTGTAAATTGGTGACTATTTCAAATACGCTACCAAAAATATTACACGCTGTGTCTCAAATCATATTGTGCTGACTCGCTGTCTGCCAACATCATGGGCAGCCGTCTTCATAAATAGCATCCGAGACAGAACCCCACATGAACCACACAAGAGACCAGCACACAGCAAATCTTTGATGCTTCCGTGCAGCTAAGCTAACAGTCCTGAACTCCAAGGAGCCCCAAAATACACAGAAATATTGGGAGAAAAATACATTTATAAAACACAGTATGTGTTTTACACACAACATAATACAATAACATTTTTCATTGAGCTTAATACAATGGCCCTTATGAAAATAAATCACAGTTTTACCATAGTTTACAATAAAAACACATGGTTACTTTAACCATGGTAACCACAAATTAGCCACGGTTTTCCTACAGCAAACATGGTTTTACAATGGTTTGGTCAAACTATTATTATATAAATGGAAATTTATACAACACCAAAAAACATTTTACGGCCACTTTCACATGGTTAATTTGAAGGGGCATCATGGCATTGCTGTATCCATGAAGAATATTTGTAACATTGCCTCAGCATAGCAACATCACAACCCTCATTTTGGCCAGAAATACCTAACCAGGTGGCTCACTTGTTTTTGTGACACAGCCACTGTATGCTGTATGATAAGACTTCAGAAACATGCATCACTGTCTGCCAAGTTCAGCTGCAATTTCGTTTGATTTATTTGCTTCACTTTCACAATTTTGAGCCACGACTACCGGTGCCTCTTCAAAACATTAAATAAATAAATAGAAATGCCCTTGGTAATATAAAGAAAAATATCAAATGATAAGTGATAAAACGACATAACAATGTGTAGAGAAAAAGTAAACTCACATATTGCTTTATGTTCACCAGACAGTACTAAAATTATGATTTTAATTTGATGAAATTCTTCACTCCAAACATCTAATTTAAGTAAACAAAAATCTTTAGGGTGATGAAAGTGAGGTCGCTGTATCCTCTTCTTGTGCTGTTTTTCATCTAAAGCATAACATTAAGCGGCCGCTGAAAAGCATTCATTCATGTTGTGTGGCATTTGAAGTTACTAATCTTCTTCTGTTTCATTTTCCATTATGAACTTCCTCTATTATAGTGTGACGTGCGAGACAACCGGCTGTCATCTTTTCTGCATGGTAAAACACACAGAGCGACAATCTTTTGCTGCTTTGAGACGATTCATGTGACATTCAGAGGAACGTGTAAGTACTGGGTTTTAAAGCTGGTGCGCAGAAGAAATTAAACTTGTATAATGTCATGGCAGTCATAAGCACCATCATCTCCGTCCCACGCTGAGATAGAACCACAGACATTATGGAGTTTGTAAAGGTCTCAGAACTGTTTCAGGAGTGTTCAGTGCTAATTGATGGGGGAGTATTTACTGTATGTAGCCACGCCCACTGATCTTTGTCCACAAACAGCACTTACTTGTACTGGATCCTTCATAGATCACCACTCTACTCTGAGAATGATCCAGATAATAATTTTATGTTGCTGAATGTTTCCAGAACGTTTCCAAATGTTATGTTTATTCTGTTTAAAATGTCCAGTTTTTTTAGACATTGTATCATTATTACTTGCTTATAAGAACATTATTGAAACTTAAAAGTAAAAATGTAAAAATGTTACACTAACAACTTAGGAATAACATTTTTAATATATGATATACTGTATAATGTTAAAAAGTTTAACTTATATTACTGTAAGAATGTTTCTGCTAACGTTTTGTTATCACAAACATTGTGTAACTTTTTGTTTTGTTGCCATGACCACCGGACATTTAAACACAATCGAAAGTCCTCTGATGATACCAGGTTACCATGGAACATAAGGTGGAAACTACCAAAAAAATTCATAACAAAACTCCATGTGCTTGGAGAGGCAATTTCATTTTAATTATGTAACTTTGGATGATATTCAATCAGAGCCGTTTGTGAATTGGTTGGAGATGGTGGGCAGTTTCGAGAAGCGTGTTTGATTATTGACTCAGCTCGGTGAACTGAATGGCTGCACAAACAACATGAATATAAAAACAGCCATGTAGCATTTGTTTGCTCCTGGGAAAAAAGCTTGTTACTCGTTTTGAAAACGCAATTACTTTCAAACTACTTAAAAATGTTGGTTGGTATGTTGGTAGTGACTGCTTGTAGTTACTCCCCAACAGTAAAGTGTCAAATAAACTTCCTAATTCATATTTATTCATATATAGTTTACAGTGATATTTATGATATTTAGATTTATATTAAATATGAATTTGCCTACTGTATAGTTTTTTCATAATACGAATGAAAAACGAACAATTTTCAATATTAATTTTCACTACCACCAAAAGCATATTTCATTACCACCAACATTTGAGGCACATTTAAAGTACAGTATTTATATAACTTACAGTATTTCTTGACAAAAAACGCAGGTGCACAGAGACCGCCTCAGGAGTCAGTACTGAGGTCAGTCAGCAATGAAAGCAACTGCGGAGTGTACTTTTTAATTACACCTTTCCACTAATCCGAACCAGGAAGTTAACTCAAGCAGGACTTATCTGCCTGCACTGGGATCCATTCCCGTTCGTATGGTGGATCAAAATTAGCATCCTCCAGACTGCATTTTACCACACTTGAAAGCCTTTTAATGTCCATCTCTCATACTAAGGCCTTTGAGGACGGGCCTGACAAAATTAACTGTCATTAAACTCATCAAACGCTTCCTAATTGGATTGCTTTTTGAAGAGGACATAGTACAAATTAATAAGAAGGAGAGATGTGAAGAGGTACGCTATTCTTTTCAAGACGGCTTTTCTACGCTGCCTTTGAAAGTTCTGAAAGACTTTCAGAGTTTGGGGAGAGACAGCGATGCTTTAGAAAGAATTATCTCTCTCTGGTTCTTTACAAAGTAAATAAAACAGGATGTTGAAGGAAAATTCAGGAGAAAATTCAGTAAACATGTTGTTTACTGCCCAACTAACAAGAAATGTTTGTAATATTTTCTTTCAAAAGTTGCCGTAATGTTAGTGGATATATATTAAAAATATGTTTTACATTGGTTATGGAACAACAGAACAAAAAAGTCACTGAATAAAAATGCTCAAATAGGTTATTTACAATGTGTAAAAAAATGGATGTTTTACACATTTCTAGAACCTTCAAAATAATATAGTTTTGTTTTTGTTACTTAATGGAAATGTTACAGGAATGTTCCAACAAGCAAAAAAATTTGTTAGCAGGGTTAGCACTTAAATATGTTGAGCAATTCTGAGAGTAAACTTTTTTCTTTAGAATATTTAGGATCATTAGATTTATTCACAAAACTGGTGCTGCGATGATTAGCGTTGCGCTGTTACCGCTCATGAACAGCAGCTGAAAAACATAAATTTGTTTAGAACACAGAAACGTCTGTGTACTTTTTCTAGCTATCACCACAGCAGTAATTCCTCAAATGATGATCAAATGATGCGAGAGCATTGCAACAACAACACATGCATACTTTCAACAAGACAAGTGTGCTTTCGGAATGATAAATAGCTGATTCTGGTGTCTGGATCGTGGAAATGCTGAGTAAAATATGTCAATTTGCAGTAGTGTGTTGCATCCTCCACAACCCAGCACTCAAAATAGACCCAGATAATGAGAGATTTACATGCAACTCATTCTCAGCCTCCCGGTTAGTTTCACATTACACCAAAAGGACGTTAAATAGCAAGTTAAAAAGGAAACACTCAGTGATTTTAACATGAGGATCGTGTGTCATGCGTTTAACAGCTATGATCCTTCCGGTTACAGTTCCTTAACATGGCAATTGTCCCATGTTTGGGGTGCTTCCCATGCTTGACACGGGGTCGTGGGAACCAACTAGCATCAAACAGCATGACCTTATTAGCCAGATTTTCTCAGCTCTGCAACCTCGCTAGCATAACGACCATATCTCCCACGGCCCTCGGTGTCACGTATCGACACCCGAGCACAGCGAATCAAACGTGAACTTTCGTTTGAGTACCGCTGCACGCGTATCTCTTTCTGCGGGACATTTTGTACGCTTGTTCATCGGAGTCTGTCTCGTGACATTTGGCTGAAATATCACAAAATGTCAGTGCCATGTCGGGAAGAGGGAGGGAACAGGTGGAGCGCCTCATAAATTTGACGCAAAGACTGCTTAAGGCATCTGTCTCTACTGTGAAGCCATTTTACACAAGATCCAACTGTGATATGAAGTTGTTGTAGGTTTGCTTAGAGAAACTCACACACATGCACGTTATCACAAACACGGTCTCTTTGAATTAAGAGGCTGCTAACCTCCTGTGTACAGATTTGTGCCTAGGGGCATTGACATTTTCGCTCCTGTGAGTGAGGAGTGACACTCTGACTGAGTTTCACAGGGCAGGGTGGATACGCTATATCCCAGTGGTTTTGTTTCATTGAGTAGACCTGAGCTTTGAGGTCAGAATTATTGACTACAATTTAAATCGCATCACTTCCTGATGCGCTTCTATCATTTACACCTCGTGTACCTGCAGACAGAGGCGTACAAATGATCAAAAAACATTATAAATCTCATCAGCCACCCTCTGCAAGTACGACACATTTTTAATGTCTTGTTGCCATGGAAACAGTCATATGAGATAGGTTGGAAAGCTTAAAACTAAACACACCAAAAGCATCAGTCAATCTTATGACTTTGTCAAAAAAAAGCAATTATGCCTAAAAAAATGTTGTTACAGCTATAAACATAGAATTGTATATTTTTGTCAAAAAGAATTATTTTCTATTATTTAAATCTCTGCTTAGGATGTTTGCTTTCTGTCAACGTCTCTGCACTGTGCCAGGCTTGACTTAGGTCATGAATTTAAATTGCATTTGGTGACGTTCACCTGAGCTGATGTTGGAAGGTGACTGCTAGCGCATTGGTTCAGCTCACCGCTAAATTAACCAATCAGCAGAGGCTTTAAAGTTGGCGTTTTTTTACACAGTTGGCTGACGATTTTTTTATACTGAGATAGAGCAAAATAAACCTTTTAAAAATGTAATGATCTCAGATAACAGACTTTCAAGAAATTAATTCCCCCTAAGACGCTCTACAGATAACAGCACTTTCCAGCA
Source organism: Yasuhikotakia modesta (assembly GCA_036877545.1). NCBI lineage: Eukaryota > Metazoa > Chordata > Actinopteri > Cypriniformes > Botiidae > Yasuhikotakia > Yasuhikotakia modesta. The sequence continues at coordinate 12,304 of JBAJNP010011390.1, forward strand.
TCATTAGTTTGCTTTTCAGTAATAATGCTCACAAGAGTCTAATATTAATGCCACCAAATGTTATATTATTTTGCAAATCCTTGTTTTTTTACAGAATATTTACACAATTTTAAAATACTGCACTTAATTACAATAATACAGAAAAGCAAATTTTCTCAGTAAAAAACAATTCGTTTATTTAGTTATTACAGATATCTGACACTGGTCTGATAATGGCTGAACTCTTTGTTTATGTTCATTTTTATGTTAAATATGACATAAACATGTCCCAGTGCTGAGATCATCTATGCTATCTATGTTATACTAGAACAACTTTTATCTAAATGAATGGAGGTGCCTTTATATATTGTGTATATAAAGGCACCTCCATTCATTTAGATAAAAGTTATTCACAGTGTACACAATATATAAAGGCACCTCCATTCATTTAGATAAAAGATGTTCTAGTATTACATAGATACATATAAATATATATATATATAAATCCTTTTCTATGTGATTGACAGTTATTGTATTATCTTTACTGTTTTGAATGAAAGTGTTTTCCTTCCTCTTTCTACTCCAGCTCTTTGTTTGACAGGCACTAAATTCAATCCAGTAAGCACATAATATAGGCAATTTCTCTCATATAGAAGCATTGTGTAGATGTTTTCATAATGCAAGCCCCGCCAATTCTGACGCGTGTTTCACAACTGCCTCAGCACAGGTAATAAAGGAAGATTCTATAGGTCACAATCAGGCATATAAAAGGACACCTAAACTCAGTAACCCACCATTCATATCAACTCATGTAGTAGGTGCATTTTTCTGGACGTAGATGATTTTGCATGCATGGATGGATGGAATCTGTATAATGATACATAAATAATACAAACACAATCTGCAACCTTCATCCAGGGATGAAGTTAAAATCAATATGTAAAGGAGAATATTTATAATCGTTTTTGTCTATTATAAAATGTAAACTATCTTCAGGGACAGAAAAATGTATAATAGAAGATTTGATTTTCATGAATTGGATTTTTTACATAATTGTATCTCAAATATAACCTTTCATTGATTTAGTTTACCGAGAGCTAGATTTACATTAAACATTTTTAGTGAGACTGCAAAGAATATTTGGGGCAAATGAAAATGACAATATGAAACACTGATCTTTAGTGTGCCGTTCCTCTGAGATTATTTTGTGCTTTATTTTATTTTATCATCATCTTTGGCCATCCATCCAAGAATTGTGCAACTTTCCTATTTACAACTTTTGGAACTTATGAAACTATTTCATTTTCACTGTCAGATCAATCTATTTTGTAACGGTTTGATTCTCTGAGACCTACACATCTTGCCAACTTTTCTTTAAAGCCTCTTTCTCTAATTCTATATTTAAGCGGTTTTAACGCTCTCACTCTCTCTATCTCTCTCTCTGTTTTTTTCACTCACTCTCTTGCTGTATGATCTGTACTGTGGACAGACGTCTTGCTGAGAGCACAAAGAGTGAAACAGGCTTTAAACTCTTTCTGATTGGCTGTATGTGCTCTGTTACTCACTTGAAGGATTTTCGAGGATTTTCGGGAAGTTTTGAGAAATGACTCACCAATTTACAGCTTGTGTAATGTGTAACTCTCAACACATAAATACAAATGAATCGTCGCTTGCATAACAGAAATGCACACACTGGGTAAACCGCTCACATGTGCAGTGTAGGATAAGAACATAAAAGCAGGGAATAAAAAAAAAAGATTATATGGAATGAATTCAATTTCTTACATTTATGCAATTAACACTTAAAGTAATAATAGCTGTATTTACCATATTTTCATTTGGAGAGTTGTATGGCAAAATGTATCAGGAGTCAAGCGTGAAAATGTGTGAAGTGTAAGTGTTATTATTTTTCAGCACAGATATTGAAGAAGAATTTATATGCTGTTAAGCGTCTGACATGTTACTGCATTGTTTATATTGCATTTGTACCTACAGTAGCACAACAGAGGTCATTTCCCAGGGGAAATAAGATACTGATATAAACAGTAGCTAGCTGGTTGATACGGCAACACTGATAACTATGATTTCAATAACTCAGAATGCATAATTGATACAGAACAATTTTCTCCTTCTCATAAAAGTTAATAATTCATATAATTCAGCAGAATAAATTATACAAAAATGTTTTGAAATCCACAAGGATCCTGCCAAGGATTCTGAAACTATTGAACTCTAAATTGTCTTTTATTATGATCTCATGAACATTGTAAAGCTGGTTCAGACATGGTGAGAATTCTTGGCAGATTCTTTATATAAATCTATCTGGGAAACAAGGAGCTTTTAACCTCATGCTGTTGCAAACCAAGTTCATACAAGACAGAGTGAAATGATCAGTCTTGTATAGAAACAGAGCCTCTAAACATTGAAAACCACATTCATAAGAGCTACAGTTTTTTTCTAGTCATTATGCATCAGTGGACATCTGTTTACACTCGCGCTGAAAACACACTGGCTTTGAATGCACATTTAGTGATCACTCATGTAGGACAGATTCTCCAATTTT
>JBAJNP010011391.1:1356-14845 GCA_036877545.1 Yasuhikotakia modesta
ACACACACACACACACACACACACACACACACACACACACACACACACACCTCACTGTAATAAGACAGACAGTTGATCATTTCAGCATTTTGAAAAGCACCATTTATTGCAAGCTACACTCTCTTTTAAAACATATCCGTGTTACACACTTCAGCTTTTTTAAAGCACCCTGTTTTACAAACTCATCATAGAATTACAGTGTTGTGCTGTCCATGACAATCATACTGTAAGTTACAAAATGTAATAAATATAATGACTAGCAGCACAGAGCTCCAGCAAAAACAATCCTGTCATACACTGAGCCCTCACTGCATCGTCTTATCACATACCGTCATTTGTGCTGTTACTTTATTACAACACACATTTTATCTAATAAGAATTTGGAGAGAAACAATGTAGAAAATGAACACCAACAAAACCAATAAAAGCACCACTTGTCCATCTCAATTCTGTTCAAACATATTTCATGTGCAACATGTTAGTTCAACAGATTTTGTTCATTTTCAATTTAACATCAATTTTTTAAACCCAAGCATCCGTGTTAAAAGCAGTAATAATGTATGTATAACCACAACCAATTTTGAACACACACACTATTTAAGATCGGTAAACAATGATGGGACAAACCATAAATCGTCTGTACAGCAGAAAGAGACTCTAAAGCAATAATTTCACCATAAATTCATTTTGTGTTGTTTATTTGATAAGATGCATAAGATGCATTAGTTCTGCCTGCAGTTACCCTACGTTCTCCTGTCATGATTGTCTTCCATGTGTCTGTGCAGTAGGTGCAGCAGTTATGACACGTTGCTTTTTAAGTGTTGGGTTTGCAGAGGCTTTACGTGATATTCGTATATCTTCAGTGCAGGGCCCAGTTTTATTGACAGTCCGGTAAGAACGTCATTGCGAGTCATTAATAAAAGAGACTTGCCATCAATTTCCTGTAGACAGGAGATAATTACAGTACACATAAGATTACATGAATATACTTTTTTATGTGTGTGTGTGTAAAATTAAAACTTATTTTAACTTGTAGAAATGTTATCAGAGTATTGGTAGCATGAGACAGTATTTTGTAGAATAGCAACATAACATCATTTCACACCACAATTTTTTTCTCTAACTTACACTTAACTAACAAACGTTGTTAAAGTTTTATTTTTAGGCTTCCAAACTACAAACCGGCATATGTTTGTTACAGTTTTCAACAATCAACATCATCATGCAGATTCTTATGAGCCGATCCCAAAACACTTATTTATACAGGCAAATATTCAAAGACTGTTGCTCTGGACACAACAGATGTGGTGGTGCGGGGCACATACCTGATCCTGGAAAGCGTTGGCCTGCTCCTCAAACCCTGTAGCTTTAAAATAATTGACCACATCTGCTACGGCCCAGTGGGCTGGATCTGACAGCTGCCCATTCTCCACAGATCTGTCACAAAGTGAAAGATGTGTAATTAATGCATAAATACAATTGAATCAAATCTGTCCACCATCATTCTAAAAACCTATTAGCTGTCACCTTTTGTGCTGCTGTAAGCAATATTTATAAAAGAGCATGCATACATTTATTACCAAATAGATATAGCTGAAATATGCATCCTAGGAAATCACACCTGTTTCTGTGGCAGCACAAAAGAGGTTTTATCCATGGCAGCAGTTGGCATACAGTGCTTCTACAGTCTGGTTGCCATGGATCTGCTCTTATATAATAACTGTGAGTCCATCAGGTTGGACCATCACACCGGTTCCACTATCAGAGACCATCTACATTCCCAACAGAATCTGGAGATGTTTGAAGCAGATTATCTACACTATGATTTACTGGGAAAATTGAGAACCTTAGCAAAAATACTAACTTCACACTAACAGTTCTTGAACAATTATGTTTGCTGGTGTGAAGTGGACTATATGCTAAAATATACAGATTCTTACCCAATCCACATCATATCAGAGGCAGATCTGATTCTGTGCAAATTAAATGTTGCTGTCAACCACCAATTATATAAGGCATTCATTTGTTAAAAATGTCCAATATTTTAAATGTAAAAAGATTATTAATGCATTAAAAGCATACGTAAACACCTAATTTTGTGTGATTAATGCAGGGGGTGGCTAAACAAATGGCTTGAGAAAGTAAATTCTGTTTTCATAAATCACTGGACGTTTGAATACAGTTTCTGTCTATGTGTGAGGTGGCTATGCAAGATCTTTTGTTAAAATATTTTTTCTCTTACAGAACCTGGGCTCTTGTTAAACTGCTTTTGCACATAATACTGCTTTCAAATATCTGTAAACAATACAGTATCATAACAGGTTTATTATATGTATTTGTATATGTAACAGGTTTATTACATGTATATGTATAGTTAGTTTTATATGTTTCTGGCATTGTATAACATTATATTATATTATAAACATTGTATTATATAGTCTATTGATTTACACATACTGTTGTACATTGGTATATGTGCACTTAAACACAATGACAAATGTATATTGCATACCTACAACTGCTACAATATCAACCAGGCCTTCCATGATGCTGTTCTGTCCAATTTTACTCTATTTACACTTTTTCAGATTTCCAAATTAAACCTTAACAGAAATAAGCAAAACCACAGGTTTCTTGTATCTGTGCAAACTGTATTCATAGAGAAATGGATGTGGTAGATGGCTGTGCATGTTCATAAACAGTGTTAAAGTGCTCACTTAAATTTCAGACGTACCTTTTGGTGTCCACTGAACCATTTTCCTTGGTTTCCATAACTGCTGAACAGACAGATTAAACATGAGCAGATCTCTGGCATTTGTTACAAAAAGACACATCAACAATATATTCACCTAAAAATAATGTGAGAGGTCCTGTGAGAGATTTTTGGCTCATCAATAAGGATCTTTACATTATAAGGTCTTTACATTAATATAAACAGTCATTGATATTTTCTATTAATATGAGCAGAACTGCTTACCTGTTGTCAGAGAGGTGAGACTGAGACTCTATTCCATTAGATGTGTTTGGCTGTATCCTCATGGCCTGATCATTGTCTTTCCAGTATGTGCATTATTCCCCAGCTGTGTAAAGCTGATACATTTTCCATAAACGTAGGCAAAGCTTCAAAACAGGTCTGCAGGCAGGGAATCAATTCTGAAAAATAATCACAAAACAACAGTTGACAATTGTTATTCCAAGATCGATTATGATACTTTAAGCATTTAATAATACATTTTCTGATTTATCTTTAGGAACGATTCATTTATTTAAATCTTTACGTAGCTAAATAAATCTAAATCTTAAATCTAAATCTTTACGCAGGTCACAGAAGAGTATTTAAACACATTGTCACGGAAACGATACACTTTATACACTGTAAAGGCAACTACATATTTATTATACAATGCAACACTGATCACTGTTTTTGGTATTAACAGCGCAAATTAGAATATTCGGTTTAAAAAAAGGGGAAAACGGCGTCATTGTGAAGAACAGATTATGTTTCAAAGATAACATATCACAGTTATAAGACAACTTGAAAACAAGATTTCCCGTCACATCTTAACTGGTTTTACTGTTTTAGTATCCAGGAAAAGAAAGACGAATATGAAAAAGTCAACCAATTTTATTTATAGAAAAATAAGCTGATTATTTATTGCAATTAAATGATTTGTTTATTGTAAATCAATTGTATTATTGAAAAATATTATTTTTCTATATCGGAAACAAATGCATGTACGTGTATAAATATAACTGAATCTGTGACCCGACATGGGAAAACATATATTTTTCATCAAAGCACATATGAAAGTGCTTTAATGATTTATTTAAACAGTCTGATGATTAATAAAACACATATCATGAACTCATTAGCCAGCTAGCTTCTATTAAGTCAACACTTATGACATGTTTGCCTTTAAAAGAAAACAAATATATGACCAAAAAAAGTAAAAAAATAGCCGTGGCTTACATCTTACCAATTTTACGGATGCCTTATGTGGGTGTGCTGAATGTTATTGATTCCTGATCCCAGGAACAATATTACGCTTTATTTCCACAATCCGACAAATGCAGTCGCGGTGAATAATGGGTAATGTAGTTCAGAATGACGGGAAATGTAGTTTACAATAGGCGGTGTAGTTTAGAAATACTTCAGCTGTCATACTCAAAATGCATAAGCACTTTCAGATGACATTATTAATTGCGCGAACATAGTATACATGCATATTAGAAAACAAGGGTTCCGACAGAGTGGATTTCTGTACCAAAGTCCACAAACCTTTTCTGAGTCTAAATGTACCTAATGCACAAATGCACACAACGCTTCTGTGTAAAACATACGTTGGACGAGCATTCAGATATTCGTTTATGAATCTAAGCAGCTCGGAACGTCTACGGGTATTTGTCAGTACAGTTTAAAAACATAATAAGGTTGTGAAGTGACAGCAGCCTAATAATTCTGCTGTTGTCTATGCTGTTAATAATATTGTGATCTATGAATAAGATTGTGTTTGTAGTAATTAATAAAATGTAATTACTGTACAATTGCTCCATAAAAACAAATAACTCAACAAAAATAAGCAAAATATTTTTCAGTGCTGCGGACACATACCTTTAGATGAAATCATAATCAGTAACACTTTAATGAGTTGTACACTATACAGTACAGAGTATTGCAATAATGATGCTCACATAAAACCCTAAAACAGTTAAGAGAATGTTGTTATGTCTTGCTGGTTGTGATACTGTATGTGCTTTGCTTTATTGTGTTTAAAACAGAACTAGAAAAGTTACAGTAGCACCCTAAATCAAATAAAATGTTTTTTTCTGCATAAATTAATCAAAATAGAAAATGTATAACAAAACAATCTAAAATGCCAGACATATACTGTAATAACATTACTAAACAGAAGAAAATAACAAACATTTTTAATGCAGAAAACTAAACTTGTATACAGCTCAGAACTTTAGGCACCCCTGAATTGCCAAATCTCTCAAAACATTTAAGTACCAAACAAAATAATGATATTAACTTTCATAAGCTCCATTACAAGCGCCCTAAAACTCCAAGAACTCTTTTGGACATTTTTCTGTGATGGATACCCTGATATCTTCCTCATCATAGTCATCAAAGTTACTCGTATCTCCAGGACCTCGACACTTTGGTATAATTGGGGCATCAACCTGTAAAACCACATACTCATAAACCAGTGTTGTAACATTATCTGAACGCAAAAACACAACAAAATAATCAATTCAAATCCTTAAGGTATGGACAAAGTGTTAGAGATCCAACCTTCTTCTCATAGATCGCAATCCAGTCTGTTGAAGCAAACCATCTGTGGTTTTTAATGTCATTGACTCCATTCTTCAGGTTACCGAAGCGTTTTGTGAGATCCACCTGCAGAAGGTTGCGTAGAAGGTCCTTAAGGTCTGAGCTGAAATGGGATGGGAATCGTACCTGCAGAGATTACCAGATTCATATGTATGAGGTTTTGATAAACATGCATTATTGACCAAGTGTCCCTAACATTAGTGTATCATTGCATTTTAAATGCCTTTTTAAACAAACATATATTTTCACCAAACCATTTCTAGACAGTTAAAGGAAAAACTCAAAAATAATAGTTCACCCACAAATTAAACTTCTTTCATCATTCATTCCCCCTTATGTCACTTAAAATAATGTGTAACCACATTATTATGAATGTATATTCAATACTGAGAAGTATCAGTAATGATATTAATCAAACTGCAATATTGCATTGTTAGCAACATTCTAAACTCAATCAGTTGTGAGCTTCCTATACACTTCAAAAATTCTGTCATTAGGCTTGTACTTCTCTTTGACTGTCAAAGATTAGAATCTGCTCAAGTCAATGGAAATGTGTTGTTGAATGTGTTGAGGGCAGTTTTTGCATTACAGCTAGTCAATATGTGTGTCCAAGCTTTAGACGCTACAGCATGTGCTTGGATGTGCTTGCAAACAGCTGAGACAGTTCTTCTGACCTTGCCAGACACAATTTTCTCATAGATCTGAATAGGCTGATCTGCAAAGAAAGGTGGATATCCAGCAGCCATTTCATAGATCAGGACACCCAACGCCCACCAGTCAACAGCTTTGTTGTAGCCCTAAAATCACAAAGACAAAATGTTGATGTCTTGTTAAACTTCTAGAGGAGAGGTGTCCAATCTATGTTCCTGGAGATACATAGACCTTGTGGTTTTAGATCCGACCTACTTCAACACACCAGAATGTTTCTAGCAACTCCAATAACTTTGATTAGCTGGTTAGCTGGTTTAGCTTTGATCAGCTGGTGTGTTTAAAAGGGCTGAAGCTAAACTCTGAAACTTCTGCTTTAGAGAAATGACAAGTACTGGTGAGATGTCTTACCTTGCTGAGGATGATCTCTGGTGCCAGGTACTCTGGTGTACCACACAATGTCCAGGTCCTACCTTTAACTCTTTTGGCAAAGCCAAAGTCTGTCACCTAAATTACATACATATATAGGAGTAATGCACACAACTGACCTATGTCAGTAAATTAGGGACATATGGACAGAATATAGATACATACCTGAATGTACCCCTGTTGGTCAATGAGCAGGTTCTCAGGTTTCAGATCTCTGTAGATGAGTTCCAGAGTGTGAAGATACTCAAATGTGAGAACAATCTGAGCCGCATAGAAACGAGCATTTGGCTCACTGTAAGGACAACAAAAACATTTTTCTGAATGCTAAAAAATATCTGAATGCACAAGTGTAAATGTATTTGTTTAAAAAAACAAACATTACCTATAAAGCAATTATGTAAGAGATTAAAACATGTTCAAAATGTGTCCTTACCCTGGGCCTACACAAAACTGTAGGTTTATGATAATAATTTATAATTTGATATGGATCAACAGTAGAATTTAAACAATATTTCTAAATCTGTTTTTTTAAGTATGTACTTTCTGTGGAAGCCACAGGACTATAAAATGGACGTCCGATCAAAATAGAGTGACAAAATGTTCTACTTGCCAAACTATGTATATGTTTATGTGTTGCAGGGGCGTGGCTTTGGAGAGCACTCTGAGAAGAGGGAGGAATCTTATGCATCTTAACTTTGAATCTTATTCAAAGTTAAGTTTCTATCTCTGGTCTCTCTGAAAATGCCAACCCTACCTTTAAGGAAACAACTCTGCAAGAAAATAATGTGTTTACCTGAATCTCCCAATTCGTCTCAGATGTGAGAACATCTCACCACCTTGGACATATTCCATGATCATGTATAAATTTGAATTATCCTGTAAACGTAAAGATGAAATATATTAACATATAACATATTTTTTCACAATATTGATGTCCTTAGTTTGGTGTATTTCTGCTGCTCTCATACCTTAAAAGCAAACTCCAGCTTGACAAGGAAAGGAAATGACACTGCCTGTAATATTTTCTTCTCATTTAATGTGTGTTCTATTTGTTTGAGCTTCACCACCTGAAAAATGTCATATTGAAGAAAAACAAAACTGAAAGAGTCATTCCAAAGACAGTTTGAAAAAAACAACAACAATAATTTTAAACAAAATATCAAACAACAAAAACAAAACAATGTTCTGAGCGTTTACCAGGGCATTTGGTAGGTTGGTTGCTAGGGTACTCTATGCATGAGTTGTACACAGCAGTTCAAAACATAGACTATACGCCACTCAAAGAGGAAACAGCATTATTGTGCTTATCTGTTTGATACTGTTAGCAAGTGTACGTTTGTTTCCTCTCTGCCCTGTGAATACATATGTTCATTTTAAAAATGTCATTACTCCAAAACCACATTAAATTCAACCCAGACAGAAATTCAAACCAGTTTTGGCACTTTACATTTTAAAAATATTATCTGGTTCAGTCATGGACCTCTGTAGAGGCAGACGGATAGCTCTAAATCTTACGATCCACCAGCCAATCAGATGACATCAGCATGTTTTAAAATGTATTGTCTTCTACGTGGTTTATAGCCAATGACAATGCAAGAAATGCATTCTTCTACCTCTACATTTAAATAGTCTCATTGGCATCCCGTAAGTAGTGTGACACAGCAAGCTATGGGAGCTCAAACAATTTTTTTGCTTTTTGTTTCTTATATTGTGTCAGCATCACTTGTATATACTATACTGCAGCATGTTTAGCAATATCAGTGTTATCAACTCTTCATACTTGCTCTGCATCATCGGCAGTAGTGTAAGCAGGTCTACTTCCGCCATGACACAACGCATTGATTTTGTGACCATGTTAAAAACCATCCTGACAGTTATCCTGACTGTCGAATAATCTATTAGCTCAAAGTCATGAATAATGTTTATATTAAAGACCTATATGAGATCATGTGATACTCACTTTTTGTTTGTCCAGGACCTTCATAGCGTAATATTTTCCTGTTTGTCTATGTTTGACCAGCATCACTCTCCCAAAAGAGCCAGTGCCGAGAGTTTTGAGTCTCTCAAAATGATCCAGATGTGATGTGCTCTGTAGTGGCACAGACTAGATGTTAATAATTGAATCACTTCTGCAGGAGGCCAAAGAGTTACAGTAAAGAAGCTCAATATTACCTGTGATTTACTCTCCCATTTTCTCATGAAATCTTCTTTGGCCTTTACCAAAAACTCTTTCACTGCACAGAACATGTAACAACAGAACTAACATGAGTAGAGGATGTTTCAGTGCAGATATATAGACAAATCTATGCATCCTCTATTTGACCGTATAACTTTTTTGTGTAAGCACAAATAAGATTATTTATACATTAACAAAATTTATAATGTTACAGAAGACTAGTTCTATTTTTGGTTGCAATGAGACTGCATTATTACAGTCAGTTTATTAAGATATTTAGGTGAAATTTCACCCCATGCTTTCTTTTATCAAGCTGAGCAGCCCAGACTATGCAACAGTACGTGTTAATATAAAACTCAAAGCTGTGTGTTTAGTGTCAGTACGATGTGGGATGGAAACTGGTCTCTTCCTGTCTAAAACCACAGAAAGTCAAACAACAAATGTACAGAAGTTTGCACTAAGCCCTACAATATTTTACTTGTGTAATATTTTAAACATTAGACAGCCTAAATATTAAGGCACACAACATTCTTCATTTTAGAAAGGTTAGGGAAGTAAAGTAGATTCAGTTTAAAAGATAGTAAATAAAACAGGTTACATAAATGCAGAACTTTGTCAGTCTAGATCAAGAGGAAACTTCTATGAAAACATGCATTTACATGTATATATATTTAAAATTACATTAATGTGACAGTGCTACAATTCAATAAAGGTCAATTTGACTTACTTGTTGCATCCCAAAGAACAGTGTATTCAGACACATGAGGCCCTTCATTTTCCAATGCCCTCTCCTGGCTCCCTTTGCGGTATTTGCAAAAGAAACGGCTGGCTAAAGTATCCAGCTTCTGAAGGGCAGAGTTTGGATCTTTAGCCTGAGCCATTACACACCGTTCACACACTCTCTGCTTGAAAGACACAATTGCTCTTCAACTGAAGTTGCTGGAGCTCAGAGTCGTTGTCATTTCCTGTTTGAGATGCTTCGTCTACATTAATACAGCGAGTCTCACCACTAACCAGACTCGTCATACTTCCTGTTTGAGTGTTCGGTGTTAATGAGGGAGTAAATAAGGGTCACCTTTGCTCAGCCAAAACAGTCTGTGAAAAACAGTAATGTGTCAAAGGTCACCACAACAGGATTATATTGATTTTCAATGAGTGAGAAGTTGCAAAACTACACCAACTGTAGCTTTTAAGATCCTATACCTATCCTCCAACATACAGTTGCAGTTATCAGCAGTTAAAGCACAATATTTAGTGAAATGATCTCATGATCATGCTGACTGTCACACCTGTTGTAAAAACAACCTGGCTATTTTTTCTTTAGGTATATATTCATCTTAATATTTTTAATATTTTATAAGTTTTTCAGACTATGGGAATTAATTCTTTATGCATTTAAATTAGGTAATAAGCAATATATGAAAATATAAATGTATGAATTATATAAAATGTATGCTTAATATCTATCATGCTGATGGTTTTAAGACGATGAATTCCTATTTAAGATGGTAAGTAATAATAATAATAATAATAATTAGGTACATTTTCTGAAAAAATGATGCTTGCCATGGAAAAACTCGATTATACATGATCCTAACATGTTTTAGCATGATGCTAATACAACATAGTGCTAGCATGATTGTTTCTGAAAATATTCATAATGGCTTATTTGAATAAACCCACCCATGTCTAAATTTTTAAATGAGATATGGTTTACTCATTTCATTACATGGTTGCTAGAGTACAGTAAATAATTGCTAGGGTGTAGCTAGGCACTTATTAGGGTAAAACTAATAGTCTGATGTACCATTTATTGCTGCTTGCTAAGCCCAAGTCTTTACGACATTCTGATGCGGAGCTATGACGTCGATTTAGCTTAATGTTAAGTCGCACACTTTTCTCGTATGCCCAAGAAACGTCATACACCCAATCGCTTATAAAAGATATAGCACAACTCTCCCTAAAAATATGATCGATTTGACCACTAATATTTTTTTCAGGAGGGTCCAAAAATGGTCAGGGACGAGTTACGTACCAAAGATTTGTTCTGAAAAGGAAGCATGCAATTTTTCATATATGCATTTTTCAATTTTTAACATATATGCAGTCCTTTAAAAGATGTTACATTAATATTAGAACAATAAAGGTCCCTAAAAGAAAAACAAGATCATATGACTATTCTTTTAGAAATATGAAATAATTACTTCCACATTACTATAATGGTCGATAATAGCATAGTATAACCACTTTTAAACCCGGATGGAAACATTGGCTTGTTGCTAAGAGTCCGTGCGCTCCGGAAGAGTCAGTGGGGTAAATTTATTAAACGTTAAAAAAACGTAGAGACAGAAACATGCTGTCATGGTTTCCATATAAATATATTGTAATATTAATACGTCTACAGGACATATGATTTAAAAAATGTAGCTAAATTGTGTTTTAACATTAGTATTATCAGATTATACAGCCCATACCCCCCTATTTGAGAAATGAGTCGGTCCATCTGCAGCGTACACTTGCATCAACTGGACTACATACAGGACAGATATAGTGCATTCATTCAAAGCCAAACCTTTAATTACCTCTTAAAATAAAGAGAAACACATTGTTGTCTAAATAAATAAATTTATAAATAAAAAGACACAAAAGAGCGAACAACGGTGACAACAACGCGACAGAGATTGGAGCCTGTGTTTAGGTAATCACTCCAAACCTTATCGTTTTCATTTTAATCATCTTATCATAACTGTCACTCTGTTTCTATAAACTAATAATTCACACTTATTGACACATGACTAGTTAAACGGTTAATCAGGTCTAAAGGCTGTAACTCACTAGTCGGGTGTAGTATGTCAGGATGCGGCGGTGAATCTCTGCATCCCTCATCTGCAGTTTGTTTTATGCTGACAATTTACTGTATTGGTAACCTGCTTTATTATGTGTGATATTTTAGTTTACTCCAGTCCTGTGTGCAGATCCTCTGCAAGGAAAAAAAGAAACGTTTAATGGCCATCTGGGCCTCGTTGCATCAGTTGTGTTCTGCAATGAATTCAGTGGCAAATTAATCAAAATAACACGAGAGCTGTTCTTGCAGTATTCAACGGTGAGTTGTTGAAAACGGGCGTGTTATGAGGTGTAATAAGAAAGGCAGGCGTAGGGAATGCTGATCTGACTTGTTCTGCAATCATAGCTCTGTGGCCTACCTGCGGGCCAACACTGGCCAAATCGACACAGACCAGGGCAAATATGAACAAATGTGGCAAAAAACAAAACAAAACTGCAGTATAATATAATTTCTGTCAGTCTGTGAGCTTGTTTTTCAATTTCAATGTGCTTGTTTGTCTATGTCTGTCTATCCATCATCCATTGGTTCTATCAGTCTATCTGTGTCTCAGTTTGTCTGTTTGCACCCAAACTCTTACATAGACTACTGTCTCTAAAGACAGTATGGTAACTCTTTCAGTGTGGTTTGTGTTTGTTTGGCCTGTTAATGGAAGGTCTCACATATCATGTTCATCTAAAACATGCCATGAGTTCTATTCCATAACAAACCAGAGATTCAGACGGGTGATTTACATCATTACAGAGAAAATGTTGTTTACTATTAGATCAGCTGTTCTTAATTTTAAAGCACATGAAACTTAATAATTCATGCTCTGCACTTTGATTTTTGTTGATGGTGCAGCTAGTGCTTCCTAAGCAGACACAGTAATCTCTGTGTTTTGAAATGAGAAAACACTTTAAGACATACATGCAAGAACAGGCAGCTTTCAGTTGAACACTTTAGGCAGATAAATATTTGATGTAATGCTAAATGTATTCAACATTCTATAAACATTATATTTCATAATAATACATCAGAAATACTGTACATACTGTGACCCAAAAAGTATTTACATATTTAAAGGTACACTATGTAATTTCCATTGGTTCGATTCAGCTTGAGCGGTGAGTGCTAACTGTAGTGTGCCAGAGCACAGAACAGCTACTCATTATTATGACAACAAATGTCTTATATTAATACCTGCATAGAGGCTTAATTTGAGTATGTTTAGGTTTGTGGCAGGTCTGTTGATGAACAGAAATTGTAGTTTGTGAGGAAAGCTGCAAATTGCTCCCTCAAGTGAGCTGTCTCCATAATCTTATGATATGTGCTGTGCAATCAGATGAAATTGGTACACGGCATAAGTAATAAATCTATTGGTTAGTGTATTAGTGAAAGTGCTTTTATTCAAAACATAAAATTGCATAGTTAAAGAGGTAAACATTGTGACAGAGTGCTTGTCATCTTTACTGCCAATGCAAATCAAGCTGGTGGGACTAACAAATTATGTTCATATAATAATTAAATAACATTTTATAACAATTATGTTTGATCACATAATTTATGTGATTAAATTTGTGTCACTTAAATGTTATAATATATTGGTAATAATTACAGTACAAACATAAGTGGTTCTATCTCTTCTAACTATAGTCTTATCAGGGAATGTCGTTTGCTTTCCCCAGTAAGGAATTTCTACATTCATTTGAATATAATGTTAATTCTCTCCAGTAAAATCTATGTAAATCACTAAATGGTTCTTTTTAATCATCAAGACATGAAATTGCTATTTTACATTTAATCACCATTTCAAGGAAGAGCCTGTGGATAATTTCATACACAATTGTCCCATTTCTATTTAAGAATCACATTGTAATTACTTTAATGTTGCCTCAAATGGGATCCAAGTCTTGGATTGTGAGGTCCTTGTTATGAATGATTAATAGTTCTGTTTCTGAATGAATAGTGCTGTTGAATGTGTTTCTGGTGTAAAAGGTTAATGCACATTACTCCTCACCTGTATATCAAGACCCTCTCCGTGATTTCTCCGTGAGTCCTATTTCAAATTCCAAAAAGT